>JAQGBT010005666.1:0-13868 GCA_034698585.1 Disparrhopalites patrizii
AATTTTTCTATTTATCTAATTTTTCTATTTATCTAATTTTTCTATTTATCTAATTTTTCTATTTATCTAATTTTTCTGTTTATCTAATTTTTCTATTTATCTCATTTTTCTGTTTATCTCATTTTTATATTTATCTAATTTTTATATTTATCTATTTATTTCATGGATTTTTGCATTCATGCCTTCATGCTTTAATTTCCGATATTCTCCTTTCAGTTTTGTGTGCTTTTATAATTTATTCTTTAAGATTTCCGTTATCAATGATGATTTAACTTCAGTTTTACATTTATAAACTTATTTAATGACCCATAAAGAATATAAGTCCCCTGCCAAGCCTATTGTATGTTCATAGTAACAATTCACCCCAATTCGTAATAGTTGCAAAATTCCTCATGAACACCTTCATTCACCCCCAGAAAGTCCTTTCACCTCTGACTTGTTTACGTGGTTCACACGTGTGTCTTGCATATGTTTTCCCACCATTTAAAAAAGCCGTGAGAAGAATAAAAAAAATATAACAAATACCCCCCAAAAAAATGACCAACAGGAGACAAATGTTGAGAGGTTCTGGTCCATTTATCATAGCGGCCAATTGTATTTTTTTCGGTTCTCTTTACGCACTACAAAGCGACAATGGGAAAGGACATGAAGCAGAGGAATCATATGATGGTAACCCCCACCATGACAATCCCATTGTAGGACACTGTCATGAGATCCGCCAAGCAAAAAAAAAAAAAAAACTGGAGAAAAACAACCAGAAAAACACCCGCCACATGCTCTTAGATCTCATGCCTTTTTAAACAGGCATAAAAGGAAGATTTTTCTCTCCTTTCTGCCCCTTTTTCCCCTTTTGTATTTGTGTGGGGCAGAACAAAATGTTGGTTTTGCATATTCCACGGGACAGGAAAGAGAATGAGAGTGAAAGAATCGGGAAACTGCTGACAATGTCCCGTCATTCGTACCTCGGAAATTTTTTTTATATATTTTTGTTTCTGGCATGTTATATGCCGCTGCCATACATCCTTCATCTTTCCCCCATTTTTTTCCTTTTTCCTGTTCCAGAAAAACAACTATCAAACAAAAGACGCTGACAAGAAAAAAAAGGGGCTTTGAAAGAATTTTTTTCGGGGGGTATGTACAGAACAATTTGGGAATTTTCCCATCCTGTCATACTCCCCTTTTGTTTCAATTTGTCTCCTCCATTTTTTTTTTGTAGGAGAAAGGTGATCGAACCAAGTGCTTGACGGAGTGTGAGCGCCTGGGGAGGGGAAAGGGAGACTTTTTGCGAAGGGGAATATTTTGAAGGGGGTTTGACACAAAATTGAAAAAGCTCTTTATTGGAGATGTTGAGGTGTTCTTCTGGGGGGAAACGGTCGGGAGGGGAGATTTATGGAGGATATTGTGCATTTATGGTGATGGTTCCCTGTGGAAATGGAACGAGTTTATGTTTGCAAACGGAATATGTGGAGAGTGGGTCTTCGTGGGGAAATAAATGCAAATATACCTACATGTACATAGGTATATATAATTTGGAATTAATTACACAATTTAAAAGTATGGGATTAAAACAGTTCAAATATAAATTACTAACAAATTCTTAAAAATAAGCTCACAAATTTGGACAAAATGAATGATGAAAACTAATTCAATGAAGACAATAAATACGAAAACTTAAAGACATTCAAATTGTATTTGAACAATACATTTGTTTAATTTTAATTGAATACATTTGAACAAAATAAATAAAACAATTCCAACAAATAAACAATAAAAATTCGAAACAAATACAGTAAATCATCAAATTCGAAAAACAAATAACACAATTCAAATAAAATACACTAAATTATAGAATTCGAATCACAAATAACACAATTCAAATAAAATACCATAAATTATCAAATTCGAAAAACAAATAACACAATTCAAATAAAATCCAGTAAATTATCAAATTCGAATCACAAATAACACAATTCAAATAAAATACAGTAAATTATCAAATTCGAATCACAAATAACACAATTCAAATAAAATACCGTTAACTATAAAATTCGAAGAAAATAAATGTAAAACTTTACGCAAAATGCAATAAGTAATGACATTCGAACAAAACATATAAGTAAAACAATTTAAAAAAGAAAATTATAAAATTCAAATAAAATAAATGGAAAAGTTGGTACAACATTATACAATTTGAACAAATCAGTATAATAATTCGAACAAAATAAATTCAAAGAAACTAAATTAAGATATAAAAACAAATATAAACCAATTAAATTATAAAAAATGAGTTCTGAAAGCGTTTTCGAAATGTCAAATGGATAAAAAAAAACTGCACATAACCTATCAAATTAAACATAGAATTAAATAGATTGAGAATAGAGCATAAACCAAGTGTAAAAAAAATAGTCTCAATGCATGTGCATTTGTTTCATCAAGCAACGCAGATTATGAGACGAATTTACCCGCTTATCCTCATAAACCAAATAAGCCATACAGCCACTACAATCATAAACTACAGGCAAACACATACTTTCCGCTGCAGATCCACATATTTACAAGTCTTCCAAAGCAAATCCCGACGAAAGGAATAGAAAACCCCCAGAAAGTAAAAATACATTAAGAGAAACCCCGGTAGTTTGTAAATAACATGACACCAAAGTGAGCGCAAAAACATCACGAAAAGCTACTAAAAAGGAGAGACACAGGAAAGAACCACAAAAAAACAAGGAGCTATAGACCATTGTTTAAGAGAGTAGGAAAAAAAAGGAGATTTAATGCATGGAGAGGAAATGGAGAAGAATAGGGGGAGTCGCGAGGGAACAAGTGGCTAAAGATTTATAATGGACAGAACAACAAGGACTCCTTGTCTTTCCCCGCTCCTCCTCCAAAAGGAAACGGAATGATTCACCAAAGAGGAAATAAAGCTGAAGGATGGGATAAGAAAAGAGAGAATGCATTAGACCATCATCCTCTCTCTCCTTTCTCCTTCATTCCAGAGTAGTAACTCGAGAGAAGAACCAAGAAATAAAAACACTGCCGAAAAATGAAAGCTTTAGAAAGTTTAGGAAGGGATAAGCACAAAAAAAAGAACATTCTGTAGGAGGCCGTATATGTGTGTTGATTGTCAATGTAAGAGCATGTGTTTTTCCTTGTAAGTTTTATACACTTTGGTACAGACAGACATTAGTTCGTGTGTTTCTGCCATCAGCCAAAGGCAGAGGAATGGATTGGGAGTGGGAGAAACAAAAGGAATGGATGGGAGGGAGAGGGAACCGACAGATCAGCTTGGGAAGAACAAACGAAGAATGTCAATGGAGGGAAAGCAAAGGAAAAAACAAAGCCGGCAAAAATATGGAAGAGAAGCAAAGGGCAGAAGAAAATTGGGAGGAAGTAGACGTATTAACGAGAGGCAGGGTGCAAAATGCAAATAACGCAGTGCGATAGTGGAATAAGAAATTATAAACGGGGAAAAAGTACCAGTGAAAACGGTAAACATTCAACGGGAGACAGAACACAAAAACAAATCATAGAGAAAAAGAGCAACAATAATAGAGAAAAAGAGCAACAATAATAGAGAAAAAGAGCAACAATAATAGAGAAAAAGAGCAACAATAATATATAAAAAGAGCAGCAATAATATAAAAAAGAGCAACAATACATAATATAGAAAAAGAGCAACAATAATATAGAAAAAGAGCAGCAATACATAATATAGAAAACGAGCAACAATAATAGAGAAAAAGAGCAACAATAATAGAGAAAATAAGCAACAATAATAGAGAAAAAGAGCAACAATAATATAGAAAAAGAGCAACAATAATATAGAAAAAGAGCAACAATAATATAGAAAAAGAGCAACAATAATATAGAAAAAGAGCAGCAATAATAGAGAAAATAAGCAACAATAATATAGAAAACGAGCAACAATAATATAGAAAAAGGCACACAACCACTAAAAAAGGCGAAATCAAGACCGAAGAGATAGCAGGAACAAGAAAAGCAAGACAAATAAAATAAAAACGAGGAAAGTGAAAGAGGGAAAGCAACAACAAGGAAAACGAGGAGACTAAAGTGGGAAATGAAAAAGAGACAAGGTTAAAAATAATAGAAATTACAGAAAAAACGTGAAAGGAGAAAGTTAAAAACAGTCGAAATGAAACAATTCGAAAAGAGAAAGTGACAGACGACAGAAATAAAAGATAAAAAAAATGCAAAAAAAGGTAATTGAAAATTAATAGAAATGAATGAGAAAAATTCGAAAAAGGAAAGAGAAAGACAATAGAAATTAAATAGACAAAAATGCAAAAATAGAAAGTGAAAAACGACAGAAATGAAAGATAAACAAATGCAAAAAGAGAAAGTGCATAATAGCCAACTAAATCACAGAAAAGAGTATAATTGCAAAAACAGTGAAAGTATAATTGCTCGCAAAAATCGCGAAAATTCAAAGCAACTGCTAAAACATTGAGAATGAAACAATAAGCAGAAGATACTTGAAAATAAACAAAATTAACAACGACGATATGATGGTTAGGAATAGAGAAAATGAATAAGAATGAAATGAACAGCAAGTATACGAAGGCCAGTGAAAGGGTGAAAGTGAGCATAAAACACAAATGACAGAATGTCATACCGAAAATAAACACCCAAGAAACGTAAATCGAAAACCAGAAAAAAAGAGAAAGTAAAGTACAAATACATGAATGAAAATGTAAAACAAAGCAAATAAGTGAAAGCTAAAGAATAAATGAAAAACTACAGAAAAAGAATCCATAGATGCAGATAGAAATTCAAAAATTAGAAAAAACGGAGAAAGTTCTAGAAAGAAGGGAGAAAGAAACCCAAAGGAACAGATTGAATGAGCGAGAATGTGTGATGGTTAAGCTTTTATCCAAGGAAGATTCCTCTTTCTGTCTGTAAGAGTTGCATTACGAAAGACAAGGAGAGCCCTTGCTTTCCCATTCCCCGGCGTCTGCCGTCGACATCGGCGAGACATAGAAAAAGGGGGAGGGTTGGCGTAGGAAGAAGAAAGAGGTCGAAAAATTAGTGTAGTTTTTTTTCTTCTAAAAAAGGAACTAGAATAAGAAGGGAAAATGAGAAGTGGGATGGAGAAGACAGAGAGATTTGCCGGGAAAAAGCTACGGCAGAAGGAAAAACATTAAGACCCGGAATTTAGGATTTCTCAGGCTCAAACTTGTTCTTCTTCTCCTCCTCTCACTTACTTAAGGAGTGGGAGAAATCCTATTTTTTTTGTTCTCCTCCCTCTTCCTCCTCCTCATCCTCCTCTCCAAATCTTCCCTCCTGAAACCCACACTCACAGAGGATCCACAAAGCCCTGGCTATCCATCTTCCTTCTTTCACTCCACTTGCCCAGCCTCTGAGGATGTGAGATGGGAAAGAACAAGGAAGAAAAGAAAGAAACAGAAAAGGACAAAGAGTAGAATTTTGTAGCCTGACAGCAAGCACGGAAAATCCGTTCCAAATAAAACAATTCTCTAAATATAAAATCTTAGAAAGAAGACTAAAAATGTACGCAAGGGCATTTAAAAATTAAATGATTTAATTCTAAATTTTAATGTTTAAATTTTTATATTGTTTAAGTGGGAACTGCCAAGACCTACCGCAAATATGGATTTAGATACTGCTTTCAAATTAATTCAAATGGCGTGAAGCACCGCAATGCCCGAATGAAAAGATTCAAGTATGTCTTAATTTTAAGACATGCTAATCAGATACTAAAAACTCACTATTTAATATCTAATTGAAAGAAATAGGAGATAGCAAGCTGAAGGGGAAGAAACGGGGAAGAGAAAGTAACTGACGCAAGAACAACTGAAAGGCAATTGCGACCAAAGCATTAGTGAGGGAAGACATCTTTGGGAAAAAGAAAGCAAGAAAAGGGAAAAACGCGTGCAATAAAATCAGTCCTAAATGTATAGAAAGCACTTGAAAGAAGAGAAAATACGTGAAAAGAGAAAGCAAGCAGAAAGCAACTGCAACCTGCAAAAAGAAAGTTACTACGAGAGAAATACATATATATACATATGAGAAAAAACATATGTGTAAAACGAGGAAATAAGCAACTATCTGTAAAATACATAAAATGAGGAATCATGTAATTGGAGAAAGTCCGTGATAGGAGAAAGCACTGAAGAAACGTAGAGATGGGAAATTAAAAATGGCAAAAATTTATCAGGTGAAAGACAGTGAGATGAAGTAAGTTTTGGGAGGAGAAAGAAATCTGGAGAAGAAATAAAGTAAGAAGGTGGCATTTTGTGGAAGAAATAAAATGAAGGGAGAAAATATTGTATCGAGACAAAATTAATCGGGGAAAGAAAGCATTCTAGAATAGTCATTTTATGAATGAATTCCAGAAAAGAATTGAGGTGTGAAAATGAAAAACAAATGTGAACCGTGAGCAACTACAAATAGGAAAAAGATGGAAGGAGAAAGCAATAATTTTTTCAATAGAGAATCAGCTAAAAAAGAAAGCAGAGTATATTCGTAAACTTCAATTGAAAATTTATGCAATTTATTAGAAAAATAAATTCAAGAATTTCAAGAATTTGAAAATTTTCAATCCAATTTAAAATTCCACTAACGTTTCCTTATATTGTAAATGTCAATTATCAAAGCTAAACATGTGCAATTGTGATTGTTATAATATTTTGTTAGCTCTTACATAATATTTTAATAATATTTATTAACTCTTAAAAATATTATGTTGACTCTAAAATATTTTATTAGGCTCTTGGTTCACCGAATGAACTAAAAAAGTGTTCCCATTTTTTAGGAGCGTTCTAATCCTTTACTTTTAACCCCCGACATTTAGCTCCTTGCTGCCTTATGTACGAGTTTTCCTTTCTCCTAATTCTATTACACCCTTTGCCTTTCTCCCTCACGTCCTTCATCTCCTTATCCTGACCTTCCCCCTGTTTTGCTCTTAACATCGACTTCCCATCACTTCCAATTTGTTTCCTTTTTATCCAATTTAAATCCTGCATTATTTATTCCGGACGAAGCCTCCTTTCTATAACGGAATCAATAGTGATTGGCGTAGACACATCTGGGAGGGCTTTGGAAGGGACTTAAAGGGGTCAATTCCATGTACATTTACACATCACACATGCATGTACGTTTTCGCTGCACTGCGCAACAATGGAGGGAAAATTTGAAATTTAAAATTATTGGCATGCCGCCTTCAACATTTTGGCTTTATGTGCATATTTGCTACATTTCTGAAGCGTGGTTATTTTTATGCATATTTACGCTGAAAAATGTACAGGTGAAAGCGTGGAGAAAATGAATTTTAGATAATTAGTGAAAGCTACTATTTATAAGTTTAAACTAATAATAAAATAATATCATTTTTATATAGATGATGTGCTTTCCCCAGATTTATTTGCACTGGTGAAAACGATTTAGTCTCACTGGCGTGAGAAAACGCAAAACCGGAAATGAGTGAAAGTAGATAAATATGGCAGAAATAAGTTTAAAAATGCATTTTTTGCCTACTTTGCCTTTCACCGCGGACTTTCACTTGGATAGTTTTTCCTAAATTTGTACTTTCTCCCGGACATGAGTCATGCCTGCGTAGGAGGGAATTACATCGAACAGATTTTGTCTGAACCAACCTGCCCAAATTTTTTTTTGCTTTCTCCGGACTTTACAGTTTTTCTGGCACAATCTTGGGACACATCTCCCAAGATCGTTTTCGGTAAAAGGGGAAACGTCAGCAAAAAAGAGGAAGGTCCGTGTGTGGAAATCTTCCATTTACTTCCTCCTTGATTTTCTCCAGGGTACATGTCCATAAGGGTATACATAAAAAATACGGCTGGAGCCAACCAGGAATGGTTCAGTGGGTACAGCTCTTTACTTTCTCCGGCACATATACTCTTCCATGGAATAGCGCTATTACTCTCGGTGTTTTTTTAGTAAGATAAAGCCCGTGCTTTCTCCATTATAACAAATTCTTAGGGGCAGGTAGACACAAGGAAAAGTGCGCCTGGCTACCGGAGGAGGCGGAGGAGAGCTTTCAAGAGGAAAGTCTAATGAATCTATTTATTAGCGTAGCAAACATTTTCACTCTTTTTTTTTCTTTTGGCTTTCTCCCTTGTTGGGCGACTTTCACCTTCACTAGAATTGCGCTTAGGTTCAGTTTCATTCCAAAAAACCTTCATTTTCTTGAGGTCAAATACAAAAAATAAAATTATTTTCCCCTCTCACTGTTCCTTACTTTTCCCTTCTCAATTTCTGCTGATTTTTCCCTTGTTAATTTCGCCTGTTTTTTCCTGTTTAATTTCTCCTGATTCTTCCCTTCTCAATTTCTCCTGATTTTTCCCGTTTTAATTTCTCCTGATTTTTCCCTTTTTAATTTCTCCTGATTTTTCCCTGATCAATTTCTCCTGATTTTTTCGTATAAAATTTTCCTGTTTTTTGTTTGATATATTTTGCGATGAAACGTCCACTTTCCTTTTTTAATACTTTTCAAAAATTCCTAGCCCTTCCTCTTAAACAATATACTTTTTCTGGCGTTATTTCCGCGAAAAATCGCTATATCTGCCAGTTATAATGATTAGTATGCGGGAAAATCTCCACTTTCTCCCACACATTCAAACTTTCCATTGCATATCGTTTGTTTTCTAATGTTGTCTCCGTTTTTGTATATTCAAGCCTGACAAAGTTCTGCTCGCACATGTAAAATTCGGGGAAAGCGCGTGAATTTTTCGTAGACTATATTTGCAACGTGGGCGATCACAATGCCCGATTATGTACATTCTGGTATTGAGACGAAGAAATGTCTAAAAACCGATTCTTTCATGTTGCTATCACCAGATAACATGTTGGTTGAGTCATGCCATGCAATTCATTACATTTGTTTGTCCCAAACTTTCTCCTTTGCTTGCACTTCCTCCTTGCCATGTACATCAATTTCGCCTTTTTCAGATTCGATTTACTTACAAAGTTGCAGACTTTCACATTTGCAGTATTTTAACGAGTGCTTTCTCTTTTTCCCAGCCTTAGTCTATGTTTCGAGATTCATGGAATCTGCATGGGACGGACAAAAGTTTTTGAGCTCTTTGCGGTGCAACGTACATAAAGTATACGTACATCCCATCGAATTGTGTACAAACGCGCTTTGGAGGTCATTGACGTTGTGATGCTATTTCTAAATGCTTTTAGGAGGGATTAAAATGTCCAAAGTTTTTTCTCACTGTCATCCGGACTGAAACAGTTACAGATTTCCCCCCCCCCAAACATGTTCAAATGTGAGTGTTTTAATTATACCGGGACAATGTAGGATTAACAATACATGACGGCATCAGGTGACCGTAGAATATCAAAGGCGTAGCAGGCATTAACTGGACGGGAAAATAAATAAATCGTCCGGGGGAATTAGAGGCTGGAAACGGAGAAAAGTAGGTGAAAGCACAATTAAATTACGGGGAGAAAGCAATGCAAGTACAATGAAAGGTCCTATAAATTCAAAAATACAAAACAAAATGGACGGTGAAAGCCCAATAAGTTCGGTGAAAGTCCAGAGTAAATGGTGCAAGCAAAGTAAATGTGGAGTCTTAAGAAAGAACGGAAAAAGACCGGAGAAAGCACTGAAAAAGTGCAAAGAATGTGTGGGGCAATTACATAAAAAACCTGGAGAAAGCACAGAAAAAGCTTGGAATTAGTACCAAAATTAAAAAAACAAGTACAGTGAAATCACGAAAGCTTTGTGATTGTCTAGAAACGACACAGACATTTTTTAGAAGGGTATAGTCCGGCTAAAATGTTTTTTAAATTATTAAACCATCAGACGTATATTCGTACATGCAAAAATAAATAAAATCGAGGAAATCAAAAATAAATTTAAATAGATATGACCCTAAAAAACAATGACAATCGTCCGGAACCAGCCCTAAAAATCAATCGTAATAAAATCGACAAACTTCCTATTGCCCTATTGTTAACAATGGGGCAAAATCCTACCACAAAATATTGGATTTCCAACTTCTAGAAAAAAGTAAACACCACCATTTTTGTGGATAAAATGGAAGGGCAGAGAAAGTAAAATCGCCGCAATATGGCTAGGACATGACACGGAATATAAAGAGTTAGTTTTCCCACTTTGCGGTGGCCATTTCCAAAGCGGAGCATTCTGCGGGCAGATGTCGTAGAATTTTATGTCTTTTTTCCCCTCTCCGCGGGTGTTCAAAGTGAGGATGTTTGCCATCAGCCTTGAGGTGCAAGGGGCCAATGTATAGGAGGAGGGATTTCGGCCAATGGAGGTGGGAAAGCGCTTGATGATGTGGGTCCAATCAACTTGTCACTCCATGAGATTTCTCCCCCAATGTTGTTTCTCTGTATAATTAGTGTGTGTCCCAATGTTTTTCTGGGAAAACACTCAAGGCGTGAGTTTAGGGAGGGGATTGAAAGGGCATTGAGCTTCTATATACAAACAAAGGAGGGGAAAGGATGTATATGGGTGAGTAGAGACGGCAATGATGGAAACGAGAGAGAGCAAAAGAAAGGATGTAAGCGAGGAAGAGCGGGAGAATAGAGAAACGGAGAAAACGAGACACAGAAAAAGAGCAAAGGGATAGAGAGGGAAAAAATGTAAATAGAGACAAAAGCGATAGAAACAAGAGGCACAGAGAGAAACACAAGTGTCAAGAGAGAGAGAAGCATGAGGGAGTATTACACAATGAAAGAGACAAGGGAGAGAAATGAGTGGCATAATAGAGACAAAAGAGGGGAATGAGAGACAAAAGAGAGAAATGAGAGACAAAAGAGAGAAATGAGAGGCATAATGGAGACAAAAGAGGGAAATGAGAGACAAAAGAGAGGAATGAGAGACAAAAGAGAGAAATGAGAGACAAAAGAGAGAAATGAGAGGCATAATAGAGACAAAAGAGAGAAATGAGAGGCATAATAGAGACAAAAAAGAGAAATGAGAGACAAAAGGCAATAATAGACAACAGAGAGAAATTAGAGACAAAAGGCAATAATAGAGACTAAAGGTAGAAATTAGAGACAAAAGGCAATAATAGAGACAAGGAAGAGAAATGAGAGACAAAATGCAATAATAGAGTCAAGAGACAAACGAGAGACAATAATAAAGACAAGAGCGAGAAATGAGAGGCAATAAGAGGGACAAGAGAGAGAAACGATAGTCAAGAGAGAAAAATCAGAGAGGCAAGAGAGCAAGTCAAGAACGACAGGAGAGGTAAATGAGAGAGACACGAGAAAGAGAAACAAGAGACAATTTAACACAATACGAAGCAGAAGAGAGACAGAAACGAGAGAAAGGAGAGATATGTGAAAGAAATAATTAAATGAGAGATAGGAGAGACAGGAGAGAGAGACACGAGAGAGATAAATAACAGACAGGAGAGAGAGACACGAGAGAGATAAATAAGAGACAGAAGAGAGAGAAACGAGAAGCAGGAGAAAGACATGAGACAGAAACAAGAGACACGAGAGAGATGAGAGAGGCGTGAGAGTGAGGAGAGAGAGGCGTGAGAGAGCAACGAGAGACAGGAGAGAGAGGAGAGAGGCAAGAGAAAAACGACAGACAAGAGAGAGAAACGACAAAGGAAAGAAAGAAAAACAACAAAAACAAGAGAGCAAACGACAGAGGCAATAGTGTGACAAACCAGAGGCACAGGCGAGAGAGAAACAAGAGAGAGAAGGGAGATAGAAAAAAGGGAGAAGTTTCGTACAGTTGTTGTCCTCCCATTCCCTCTCACCCTCCTTTGGCATGGCTTTCTCCTCGGCAGCACAAGTTGTAGTTTGTCGTCATGGTTCGTTGTAATTTTCTCTTGAAGTAGCAGAGAGAGAGAGAGAGAGAGAAGGAGGGTGAGGAGAAAGTGAGAGAAAGTAGAATTGTGCTCACACATTTTGGCTCGACTGGCCCAGTAAGATATGATGGTCTAGTGCGTAATGGTCGAGTCCTTTAGTTCCATCCCATGGTTTTTAATTGGTCCTGGCGACCCACTTGCCTCCACTTTTCTTCCCAAGACCGTCTTTTCTACAGGCATTTGGCCTTCTCCCTATTTTTCTGAGTGCTCCCCGGTACTTTTCCATACTTACAACATTCATTGTTAATCCCTTCCTCCTTTCTCTTTGCTTTTATATTTATTTTTTTCTTCTCATTCCTGTATTTTTCCTTCGTATAATGCCATCCTTGTTTTCCTTCTTTATATCCTGTCTATATTTGTCTTGCGTTTCAGTCTACCTTTATTTTTGCCCCTTTTCATCCTATTTTCATTTCCTTCTCTGTCGATCCTTTTTTCTTGCATACAAAATTAGTTGTCCTTGTTTTTTCATTTTATTCAGTTTCTTTCATCAAATAATTCTGCAGTAAACGGGCAAACGCGGGAAATGTTTAATTTCTTTAAAGTAGTGAATACATTATAATAAAACCAATACGCCCAAAAAAACTAAAAAAATAGCAAAAAATTGCAATCCTTTTTTCTTGTTTTTTTCTAGTAAATTCCTGTCCTTGACATCCTTCAATCTTTTCTTTTTTGCTTTTACACGCTATAGAGAATTCATTTTTGCAGTTTTTCTCGACTTTCTCCTTTCTATTTGCTCCGTTTGTGTCCTTTTCTATAGGACTAAAGAAATTCTGTGTACTATAGAAAGCTATAGTCCATTTGAAAATGTGCTTACTCGGACTACTGCAATGTTCCACTCGCCACATGAATCTCTTTGGCTCTCCTCGAAGGTTTAACTATTTAACGTCCTCCTCCAACTTTTCTCATTCTTTCACCAACTTAATTTACTTTGGTCTTCCTTTCTCTCTCTCACATGTGTCCCGACTTACTCCGGCGTCGGGTGAAAGCGAGTGGAAATTACATGTGAAAAAAAGTGGGTCTATATCCTTAGTTTTAGAAAGGATTCTATCTATGTACATATAATGACGTAAATTTCATATACAATGTTGCTTTCTCCCAATTGCCTGGGAAAACCCAGTACTTTTTTTAGGGGCTGCAAATGAGCAAAGTGGAACTAAAGGGACTATTCCGAGCTAAATTTATCTCTGCACACGGTGCTAAGTACTGAAGAATTTGCATTTAAATCTACATTTGCAATTATTTTCTTTTACATCCCCCCAAAAATTACGTCTCTCATTTAGAGGGAAAGGAGGGAAAGTGTTCTAGTTTGAACTTGGTCATTTTTGTACGTATTGCAAAGGCAAAATGTGGAAGTTGGCGAGATAATAAATCCATTCTGAATTTTAATTGTCACAAATTCTTTGTGGCGGAAGGAAATATCCCAGTTTAATGAGTTACTATGGAGCAAATAAAATTCGGGGTTTGTAACTTTTCACTTTATGAGTATTCGTCTACCTTTTTATTTCATCTTCATTTTAATCTTTTCAATATACATTTTTCCTCGTTTTATAACTTCTTTCTTGAAACAAGAACTTGGAGGTGAAAGTGTCAGGATTTTTTCGGACTTTCTCTTTTCACTTTGGCACATCGTTGCTACAAATTCGGGATTATAAGATTAAAATTGATTTTGCATCATAACAGGAATTATTTCTTAATTGATACATTTTATGGACTGTACTTGACCATGAAATTTATGAAGGTTTGCTGGAAAATCTGAACAATTGCAGCAGAAAATAATTTATTAAACACTATTTACTTTCACTTTCCCCGTTTTACGGTTTCAGTTTGTTTTTTGCGCTTTTATTTTCAAATTGCATTAATTCCTCTTCCTTGCTTCCGCTTTCTTTGGGTTTTTCGTTTTCCTTCTGATTTTCTCTTTCTTTCTGTTTTTCGTTTTCCTTCTGATTTTCTCTTTCTTTCTGTTTTTCGTTTTCCATCTGATTTTCTCTTTCTTTCTGTTTTTCGTTTTCCATCTGA
>JAQGBT010005667.1:0-13868 GCA_034698585.1 Disparrhopalites patrizii
CCACCAAAAAGGGTTCCCTTGTTAGAATCCTCATAAAATCCCTGGGGAAGTGGTACATGTTACGTCATCATTTTTTCGAAACTTGCCACTCACCGACTCATTTGTCCAATACAGTTGCCTTCACGGCCCAACATAAATTTGCATAACTTGTTACAAGCGTTTTAATGTTGAATTACGTAGAGACACTTCTGAATGGTTTTTGTTGCAATGAAACCATTAAATTAGCAATTCTGGCAAGTGACGAACATGTTGATGCATAAAAGTACGGCACACTCTTAGGGTAAAAATATTAAAATTATCTTTTGAAAAGCTCTCATGTGCAAAGCTCCCAAACGTTGCTTTTCATAATTTTTATGACATTAATTAGTTACATTAAACAAGATTTTATTGGCAGCCGGTAATTTCGGGTTTCAGGGATGAAATTTTTTTATATAGATTACGATTATGAGCTGCTCGGTTACTTTCTTTACGTGTTACTTTCTTCGCTACCTAGGATTTTTTACATGCTTTGGAGAAAAGCAGCCACGTTCTCAGATATCTACAAGGAACAAAAAATTGGGGATTTTTTTTTTTACAAAACTCCGACTTCACCCAGTAAGCAATTAATTTCTTATTGCGACGCAGATTGGGCCACGGACAAGATTGATAGGAAGTCAATGACCGGAGCCGTGTACCTATTAATTGACAACCCCTACACTGGATAAGCAAGAAACAAACATGCGTGTCAACTTCAACCATACAAGCCGAATATATAGCTTTGTCTCAATCACTCAAAGACACCATTTGGTTGATTCGAATTCCAGAGGAGCTAGATCTCAGTCAAAAGTTACCAGTGCTTATCAGGTCAGACAGTCAAGGAGCTATTGCTACAGCATTGAATCCAGAAAATTTTGAAAAGACAAAACATCTGGTCATTCGCTAGCATTACATTCGTGAAGTGATTAGCAAGGGACAAGTGAAACTAGAACATATTTCTACGAAAATTCAACCGGCAGATTTGCTGGCAAAATCCTTGTGCTATCTAGAGTTAAAAGTGAAACGTGACAAGTGGGGATTGAAATCCTTAGAAAATCATTCGATTAGTGAAAGTATTAGAAATTACGGTAAAAGTGAAGCCCAAGTAAATTCTTGCAAGCGAGTGGAAAGCCCAATGTTTCTAATATGCAAGTGTGGAGACCCAGCTATGGGGCCATGCCCCCGACAAGAACCAACGTTCGACAGGAATCCCGAATCCCAAGGGCATCCGCACCTGACTACTATCGGCAGTGGGATAGATCAATCCCAGCAACAGGTGGACCAATGGTCAATAACCAATGATTCCAAGGGCAATGTGGGATCACATTGGCTCCACCTCAATACTATGGTCCAACAAATGCCCCACAACTCCCAATCCCTTTGATTCGGGCAGGTAATGGAAATGGAACACCAGCAGGAATGTCTCCTTTTCCAACAATGTGGAAACTTGTCTTAGCAGGACCCCCACCAATGGGATTACCTGCAATTACAATCCCACCCCCAAATTACGTTCCCTCTGGGCCAGTCAATTTCAGCTGTGGAAACCAAAGCCAAACGAAGACCTGACCACAGGAGAAGGAAGGCAAGAAAACCCTAGGAAAATTTAAATTTGGTATGGGACTCTTCTGGAAAAGAAACCGACCGATACTGGAGCGAGCAAAGAATCCTGCTGCCACAAGCAGAGTTGTCCAATCAGCAGAAGGTGCTGGATTTCCTACAAAGGGATGGAAAAACACCTTCAATGAAATCCCTTCTTCTGGAAAAAGCAACCAAGGAAGAGGACTCTCCCCCAAAATAAAATGACGGAGGAAGAGAAAGAAATTTTTCAGATGAGAACAACCAAGAAAAAAGAGGAAACTTCAACCAACTGGAAGGAAGCTATATCGGAATTCCTCAGGCAACATCCACTGGAGAAGCCACCTACAGCACAGGAAATTTCCTAACCACCAACTATACGGAGGTCAACCAGTTGGTCAATTGGCGAAAAGGAAAAGCCTGGCGGATATGGACCCGTACTGGAGAGGGAATATGAAGCGTTTCTCGCTTTCACATCCAGAAGTTCAAGTATTGGAGACAATGATAGTGCCATCCTCAAATGTGGACCTGTTCCAAGTACACCCCAATCCAAGTCAAGTGACAGACTGGGTAAAATTATCAATTAACAGTGACTTCTTCCCACTCTTTGACAACGCACACGGAGTCAGTGGGTTGTCAATGACGATGAATACTGCAAACAAAACTCAGATGGAGGAAATGAATACAGTGAAAAATGTGTTGGAAGAAGTGATTACACAGGTTGCGGAGAACACGATTTCCTTCAATGAATGTTTTACAAGAGATAGGGAAAGTTCCTTGGGAAAATCAGGAGGTGCTGCAAATTAGCCTCATCCTCTTCAAATGTATTTATATCCACAAAATGTAACTTCCCCCTTCCCCCTCAGATCCAAGAAAAAGGCTCATTTCCCTCGTCGGAATCAACGGAGAGCGACAGTGGAGAAGGGTGTGTTCATATCTCCTTAAGGTTAACTACCCCTCCCAATCTCTCCAACTCATTTAATGGAGAGAATTGTGAGGGGAGTGAGAAAATTTCCGAATCAACGACTGATCGGAATTCCTGATAGAACACTTCACCGGAATACTTAGAAAGAGATGCCAGCTCCAGAATGAGCACGGGGAAAGCATCAAAAGTATGAGTTCGAAACAGCATACTCCTTGTTCCCAGACAAAGGAGATGGAACTATTGGAGAATCAGTGCACGAAAGTGACCCAAACAAACATGCCCGAAAGTCCACCTCTGTTATTACGGCCGTTGGAATTAGCATTCCTTCCAAAGGAAAGAAACAACCCAGTGTTTGTACCCCATCAGTTAAACGCTCTCCTCGTGATTCCGTTGGAAAGAATAATGTACTTTACAGCAAATTCTCTAATGAGAAGCCCAAGAATGGAGGAGAAAACAACTCAAGTAGAGGGGATTCTACTCTCAACCAACGAGGAACTTCTTCACCAACTGTGCATGAAAATGACCCAGCAAGCAAAAGAACAAATGAACAAAAACAGGGAACTGGAAATGAGTCGGAGAGTATACCTAGAGCAAAGAACTTTTCTCCACGAAGTGCTGGATGCCATAAAATCGAAGGCCACTCCCCAGGAGCTAATGCACATAGCGGAGAGGATAAGGGTCATCGAGAGGGGAATAGAACCAGCAGAAAGAATTTACAAGACTTTCCAAGAGTTTCAGAAAACAAGGGAAAGACTGAATTTTGTGTCAGCTATAAACATGTACAGCTCGACCCTCATAGAAGTAGAACGATTCCGTCTACTTCCCGTTCATCAACAAGTTCCAATGTTAAAAAGTCCTCCGGTGTACTCGACGTACACAGAAAATCAGACGGATTTAAATCGAAGACATAAAATGGCAATGATGTCAAGCACTTCTCTTCCGGTAGTAACTCCAAGCATGGCAGAGGCCCGGATAGTGCATCAAGTGCAGCTGGAGTACAATCCCCTAAATTACCCTCCAGTGCAACTATCCCCTGGTGTGCAGAAGACATGAGGGGAGGCGAGACTCAAAATACTTACCTACCTTCATTAGGCATTGGCCAGAGAGTGAGTCAGCCAGACAACTCAAGTGGGCTTGGGAACAGGCCAATGAATTTAGAAAGTCACGAAGTGCTTCCCGTTCCTATAGATCCCGAAAATCCCGAGAACCATCCCCAAGAAGGTCTTCGAGTGACGGGAATAGAAATTACAACTACAAAAAAGGAATTAGAAAGAGAACTGAGGTTAATAGACGACCTAGTGAACCAATATTAGAGCCAAGACGAAGGTCAGGAAAACGATCAAGACCAGCTGAATCATGAAAGCTCGTCCACATAGTACTCCCCAGTGAGCACTGCGAAAATCCCCCGTCTGGAGATAGAATACGACGATTGGGATCAAAGCCCTTAACCACCACAGAGGCCAACAAGTCTACCTCTACCTCGAGGTGTGATGATGGAAATCCAAGCATTGAGTCAGGAGGGAAGTCAACCGGAAATAGTGAACGGAGATCCAATTCCAATGGATCAAGGAATGAGACCAAGGTTCCCTTCTCTGCCCTCAAACAACGCCTTAGAGCCAATCCAGGTGAACCATTTAACCCAATCAGACCCACCAATCCCTTGTTACGAAAATATTTCACCAATAGATCTAGTGTTCTCCGCGCCTACGAACTTGTGAACAATTTAGAAGTGAAATTCGTTCTTCATGTGAATAATGTGACACGTTAGAATCAGTGAAAATAGCCAATGAAAATAGTGATGAACAGTCGTGGGAAATAGGAGACACCACATCCAAGTTACCCAACAACATTGCTCGTCCCCTTGAATTTGAAACAGACTCCTAATTAGCTGATGAGGTGTTTATTGAATCACCAGGTGGTTGTCCAAACCCAATGGCAATCAAAACAGAAAAATATTCCTTTCCCTGGACGAAAGAAAACTGATACCCCAGGATTAAAGGTAGAATAAACCTACCCAGTGAGTGTTACACAAAGAGACATTAGGAATGAATTCAAACTGCATTATGAAAATATTAAAAATGAAAAGGCGAAATCCATTCCCTCTCCAAAAAGAAAGGAAATGTCTCCTGTAAGTGACAAGGAAATCAAGAGAAAACCCAGAAATGGGTTATACAAAATGCACAGTGAACGTGATAGTATTGACAATGATACAGAAGGAAGATCTCCAGACGTTTTTGACACAACTTTTAAGAAAGAACTAGAAGAAAAAGACAAGGAAATTCCCTAAACATCTTCAGACAAAAGAGGTAGAGGAAGACACAGAAAAATCAGTCCCTTAGAGGGAAAACATTTTCTGTTCAATATAGCACTAGTAAGTGTTTTAGCCACAGCCGCAAATGCTCCTGTGTTTAATTCACAATACACAAGTCATGTGCATATCCCAGAACATCCATCACTGTAGAACGTTGAGAAAAATCACCCTACAATTGGATTTTGCTCCACCTAGTTGTATTTAGGATTAGTTAATCCTTGTGAATTCCATTTGAACAAAGTTGAGATAAAGAAAGAGGTCAAGCAAATGGTCTTTCAATGGTGTGACATACTACAATGAAAGCATTCTGTCATCCCTGTCAAATGCTTGTCCTTAAGCTGATTTTACCATCGACCTAAATGAACAAAAGTCCCTTTCTCGAGTCAAGAGGCACCCTCTCCTAATTCCAGGAGCAGTTGTGATCGTCGGAGCCATAAGCGCGGCAATAGGTGCATCAGTAATGAGTTCTGACATAACTGAGTTAAAAGACCATTAGGAAGACTTGGAAGAAACAATCGCACAATTGGACCAGAAAGCGCTTACCAATATCCAGTGACTGGAATTTCTAGAAGAAAGTGTAAAGAACCCAACTATGAGAGTTGAAGATTTACATTATTAACTTCGAATTCATCGGGAAGAAGGAATTGAACTTGGGTTCATTATTTCAAGACTAATGAACAAATTTGCTTTCGGAAAGGAAATCATCAGAGAAGCTGGTAGATTATGGTCACAGAAGAAAATGAATAGTGCATTTTTGGATTATTTCCATCTGAAGCTACCATGTGAAAAGTGCCCTCAACAATTCACCATTTTTCACTCTTGCCAAATGAACAAGGCGAAAGACAAGGCGAAAGAAAATTCCAGTTGAAGCTGGAATTTTTACTTCCAGTAGTGAAGACCTCTCAGATCGAACTTCATGCTGACCCATTCGACATGATAATAAAAAAGGACAATCAGACGTGCTACCTAAATTACACATGTCCCATGACAGCTGTCACTTCTAAGAAGCATGAGTGTGTGTTGAGTGCTGATTTGTCCAAAAGTGATGAAGTAACGATTCTATCAAATGCAAAGTGCATAAACGAAACCCATTTCAACCAGCAGTCTTTAACCTTCACAAAATTGAACGCTGTGAGCCGTGGGATGAAAAATTAATTCCTTCATTTACCCAGGTTTAAGCTGACGAAAGACATTATTACATTTATTGCCCCTACAACACGTTTCTAAGAGGAAAAACACAAGTGAAGTGGCCACTTAAAGTGTTCTTACTACCATTGAGTTCAACATTCATCCTGAACCATCATGAGTACAAGGGAGCGGACTTAGTTACTCATCGTCAAACTAAGGAAGAAGAGGCAATTTGCAACCAAGTTCAGTGGCACCTACTTCCCCAAGTGCACTGGAAGAACTTGACAGTTGAATATGAAAACGAGTGGAAGAAACATGAGAAGAAAATTCACGACGCTATGGAACATTCCCCTTGGTTTTCCCACCATCATAATACACATCGTTGGCTGCTATACTCATGACAGGGTTTGTAATTACTTGTGCTTTGCTATGGAATGTAGCTAATATAAACAGCGGTTTTGTGTCACACGATACAACGGGAGAGTAATTTTTATAAAAATCAGCCTACCCAGGAACTTAAGAAAGATTCCGGACAATTCATCAAAAGAAGAACCTGAGGAGACCAAACCTAAAAATACAATAATAAAGTGAAGGTTCCCCAAAATTTATTACAATCTACCCCGCTCTAACACTTACGCTGGACCTTACTTAAGGAGGGTAATTAATCTCAAAACAGTGAAGTGAATAGAGAACAAGGAGGGTACGAAAATATGTGACAGCTGAGTGCACATATTTACTTGATATAATTCTTGTTTATGGCTTTAACCTAGAAACTAAATTGTGTTAGATCAATTTAGGTTAAAAACCGTACGAACGGTCTGCTCATCTTTTCTAAGATCAGTTTCTACTCTTTTTAATTGACATGCTCGTCGTATTTTCTTTAGTACAGGAAACCTGCTTTCAAGACTATTAAAGCGAGGTGTCCTCTTTTACGAAAGTACCATGCTTTCTAGTAATATACATGTAAGCAAAAACCCCAGTTTTTGCAGTATAACAGGGACTCGCACAGAGTCCAGTATAATTTTAACAAGAAGCCTCGTGTGAGGAATAAGTGTTAGAAATATTTGAAGCTAAAAGTCGAAATTTGTTAGACCCTTTTGGAAATTCTGTAAATTCAAACAAACTCACAATCTTCGTAAATAAAACCCTAAAATTCTTTGATTTGATTAGAAAAGCGATTTAACTGGCAACATTTATTCGTGAAAACTTTTCAAGTTGGGAACAGGAAGCTTTCTATGAAAGCTACGCATTCTTGTGAGCATCTTAATTGAAACTCATAGGAAGAAGTATGAATGGGAAACAGGAAAATACTTCATATTTTCGTATCTTTAAATTTGTGGTTCATAGAACGTAAAACTTCATTTTTTTGTGGATTTTTGTAAATATTTGTACCTATTTTGTCGACTTATAAAGATTCTGTTTATGACATGCGAAGGTGGTATTTTTTGCAAAATTCGGATAAATCTTTCAAAAGATCTTTGGGTGTGCCCCATGCTTTCTGGGTGTGCTTTAACGCTTAATTTGCTCCGGATATGGGTTCTTCAATATGTCAGAACAGAAACATGTTTGTAGGACAATACTGACAGGGTCTAGCACGCGTATTTTATTTCGGTGCTTTTACCACTTTTGCTTGTCCCCAATGATGAGGTATCGTTCGCTTCTATTTAATTTAGGTGAGAGGAATAGTTCCGGGGAGCCAGCCGGGGACGACGACCCAGAATTGTCCGCGGAAAGAAACGGAAAGGAGGATTCGGAGGGGACGGTGATTGACCTGCGCGCTGATTTCATTTCCGTGCCGAAGCTGATTCAGTACCACGACCACGTGGTGTACGTCTCCAACGTGGAGCTCGCGGAGAGCGCTGCGGAGTGGGAGAGGAGCAGGCGGATTCTGAGGAAGAGCGGGATTCTCCTGTCCGCCGTCTTGGAGAAGCAGACGGAAAGCGAGTCCGTGTTTAGGATTTGGTCCCAATGCAGCTACTGCGGCTCTCGCGTCATGAATGAAAATCTGGGCTTATGGCAGAGAAATCGGAGCTTGTTCTCCGATTATCTCCGTGTCTACCGGGAGTATGAGCGGGTGAGTTTCCATGGCTATGATGGCTTCCGGGTTGGCTACGTAGACTACCCACCCCACATTGTTTGTAACAACAAAGGGCCTTCCTCCACCCTCACATGCTCTGGCATTGAATGGGAAATGATCAGCTTGATTGGGAACAGCTTGAAGTTCAGGTTCGAGCTGCAAAACTTCACGGAGCGGGGGCAGCAGGGCGTGGTGTACTCGGAAAACAACATCACGGGCATGATTGGAGCCATTAAGGACAACCTCATAGACATCGCGCTGGGGGGCATCCACATTGCGCAGGAAAAGGCATCCCTTGTGGACTTCACGAACGTCTTTACCAATCAACCAATCGGTAGAGTAAAGCACTTTTGCACTTATACTTTTTAACTTTATTATGCTTCCTTTATTCCCTTCCCATCTACCATGGCGTGTTGCAGACAGCCCAGGAACGGAATCGGAAAGAAGTTAAAGGATTTAGATGTCAAACTTTCGAAAGTATGGATACGAATGTTTACATTCTGACATCCGATACCTTGCCAAGATCACATTAATATTATTTTGTTGACTCCTTTCCTTCGTTTTGGCAATATTAATCCCCAAAAACTTTTTTATTGAGTCAGGTTTTAAGCCCGATGTACTTCATCTAAGTCAGCATTTAGGAAAGCTGTTTTTACATCAAACTGAACAATTTCCAACAAGTGTGAAGCTGCTGCCGCCCGCATAATCCTGATAGATTAATATTTGACCACGGGTGCAAATGTTTCGGTGTAATCAATCTTCTTTTTGCTTAAATCCATGAACGACCAGTCTTGCTTTTAAACGCTGTTGTCCAGCAATGGCGTACTTTTTTACACCCACCTATTTTTTAATAGGTTGCACTTTTTGGGCTTATTAACTACTTCCCAAACTCCCTTTTCCGCGAGGGATTTGAGCTCCTCTTGCATGGCATCATTCCATTCTTCTTTGTAGAATGAATCCTAAGCTTCTCTCTATGTGGTCGGTACCGTTTCGTTATGTACATCTACGAGGGCAAAAAGCTTTCCTTTCCCTTGGTAATTCAGGTACGAAGGAGGAACTCCCATTCGCGAGTCTTATCCTTTCATTCTTCCAATTTGTGGTCAGGAAGGATGGCATAGGCTTTGCTGACACAGCAACATAATAAACGTTGGTATATAAATGCTGACACACAGAATTTTCATCATAACACACACAAGAAATGAAGTATGACACACATTTATACTCTATTTATTTTCACACTATAATATTCAGAATATAACAACGCAAGTTACTACATACATAATCTCATATATTCTAGGTACCGGAGGAGGTAGCAATTACAACTGCCGTATAAACCCTACCTTATATTCTATTGTCTCTATCTTCTTGAATCGTTCTACATACCTATGTCTCTTTCTTATTCTCTGACATTTTACTTGTCTTGTTCTTGTTTTTCACCCTTCCGCTGTCTTCAATTTTTTCTTGTGGAGAAATACTTTAAATGATACCTACCACACGACAACTAAACAAGAATTCGGTAAGTTTGCGTGTGGGCATTTTTACGCGTCATCAAATTGGTTAGTCGTCATAATACCCCTTCGTCAATTTGGTTAGTTTTCAAAATATCTTTTCCTCAATTTAGTTAGATATTGTAACGACTGGTCATTATGACAACTGGTCATTATGACGACTAACCAAATAGACGAAAAGATATTTAGACGACTAACTAAATTGACGAAAAGATATTTTGACAACTAACCAAATTGACGACGCGTCAAAATATCGACACGCAAACTTACCGAAGTCTTGTTTAGTTGTAGTGTGGTTTTGGTGGTATGTATCATTTGTAGTTTTCCATAAAAATAATTCTGCCGGACGCTAGACGGTAGGATGCCGAGACTTTTTGACCTAGTCACTGATTGCCTTGATGGTTATAATACATATATAATATATATAATGTGATCGCCAAGTATGTACACAAGTGAGGTGTGAGTACTAACAAGGGTACCTCATGAGTGAAGCGGTTCGAGTGCATTTTGCGTTGTTGACCTCTGAGGTCATTTTGAAAATCACGCATGGCGCGCGCCAAAACTTTTTAAATCGGATTTAACATAGGAAATTAGCCATCAAAAGAATCCCCCCTTTGCAAATTTTTATTTCCCCTCATTTTACTCCGTGCGTATGACTAAACACTAAACCTACACGCAAGCGATGCAATGCGCGTGAAACACATTCATATTCTATTCATTTTTCTCTTTCTTCCCTCTCGTTTTTGTCTGTTTCTTCACACTCTCAAATTTATCTCTCATTTTGCTCTCATTTTCTCGTCTCTATATTTTTTTGTTAGAGAGCTCGCATCTACTTACGGTACTGATGAATTCATCAGGTGTGGCTTCCCTAACTTACACGTTAATGGTCGTAACTTTTCTAAAGCCAGGGGACATGTAAAAAGTGTCCCTTGTTAGATAGATACAAAACACTTTTCATACCACCCTCGTACATGGTTTCTGCAAATATTCCTCGAAGAAATCCATAATTATTTCGATGTTTTATGTTGTCCATGGTAAATATGCTCTGCAATATGATTTTCGCAAATTTTGATCTGAAACATGATTTTTTAAACGATTTTTGCGCGTTCAATTGTCATCAAAACATACAAATCTTGGAATACGAATTATTATTCAAAAGAACTGAATTCGAACTTGAATACCGATACTTGTTACCCGAATTAAAATGTCAAATTCCAATATTTTTCCTTGGTTTTTAGATATTTATTTGGATTCGAATCCTGGCAAAATATGAATATAATTCCGATACCTTTCCCTGCAGACAGCTTCCATATATCATTTCCGCTGTCTTACTGCCCTTTTAAAAAGAAGGTTGGGGTTAGTTTTTGTGGTCCAGAAACGAACTGACTTGTACATCCTGGGGATTTGGCTTGCTTTCGCGCCCCACGTCTGGCCTCTCATCATTGCAACAATCCTCTCTGTAGCCCTCGTCATCAGATTCATAGTGTGGAGGTCCAACTACCGGACGAAGAGCTACAGGCCAACAGTCCTGGAGAGCATCGAGATTTCGGTGCAGCCACTACTCGGGCAGCCACTCTCATCTTCCCAAATCCCGAACAAGCCGCGACGGCTACTTAAACTGGTACTGGCATTATGGTGGTTCTCCTGTTTGATCATTTCCACGGTGTATAACACCAACTTGATCACCAGCCTCATCAATCCTGTGTCGCCCAAACAACCAGATTCCTTGGCCGAGCTCTTGAATTCCGGCTACATGTTTAAGGTAGGATCCAAACAAAGTGCTGTTTCTGACCTCATCTCCAAAGGTGGGTCCAATTACAATGATAAAATCAGCAAACAAATCCATTCCCGGCTCATAGAAGAGAATCAGCCGGGTTACTATTATTACAATTCCTCCGTGGCGTTCATTGTAGAGGAGTCTGCCGTAGCAGAAATTAATTGGAAAGAGCAGTTCGGACTAAATACCATTCGCGTGATCCAGGAAAGATTGTTTCTAACTGGCTATTCCTGGCTCCTCAAGAAAGAAGCCTCGTACAAGGAAAAAATTAACACAGCTATATCGAGACTAAGCGCGGTGGGTGCCATTCAACACTGGTATCAGCGCTTCGCTGCCTCGGAAAAAAAATCCTTGGCCCATCGATTCAAACTACGCGAGAAACTGGGACAAGTGAGGCTAAATTTGGAGTTGCTCCAGGGTGCTTTCATATTTCTTATCTTTGGTTCTGCGCTCGCAACAATGGTTATCGCCTGGGAATTGTTCACATCCAAGTACGTTTTCCGATTTTTTACTGTCCGAGAGCTGATTAGATTCTCAAAGTCACTAATCAATAAAGTGCAGACATTCGACATTCGCCATGAGTTGACACGGGCTGGTGTAGTTGGCTTAATACTCGTCCAGCCTTTCCACAATGACCGCAGCTTAAAAACCAGTCAGCCAGCTAATGCTGCATTGACACAAGCAGGAGTATCAGCTAGTAAGACTACCAACACCAACGGGGAAGCAATAGATGCACGACATAAAAACAACACAACCAAGCTGTTTCCATACTTAAAGTAATACTTCCCTTCCTTTCTCCTGCATTATTTGCATTTATTGGTCTCATCCCAAACAGAATATGTAATACACAAGAAAAACAACGGTATCTCTTGTTTTACAACAAAAAAAATTGGGAGATTCAATGTACTGTTCAACTTCAACACTTCAAGATAACAAGAGACTAATTCATAATTTGAGGAATTGTTGACAATTTATATCTATTATACTTACACGATAGTTTTACATATTTTAATAAGTTGTGTTTACAAATGGCATGAGTCGTGAGCCAATGGGGGACTTACACATTTTTTTTGAAAATTTGATTAATAAATCATTTCTTCTGACCTGAATATTTTTGTTGTTAAAGCCAAGATAACAGTGAGGGGTCATTTTTTGACTTTACAAAACGGCTAAAAATAATAGATGAGTGTTCAAATCGATTAAACGCCAGTTTCTGTTTTTTAGTGACATTGGCACACCCTACAGGACAGGAGAATTCCGTTCTAAATGCGGCCGAATATAAGTAGAATGCACTTTGAAAAGATTTTGGGCCGAAAGTCCAAATCTCTTTAGCCGATGAAGCAAATATATTTTTTGTTGCATTTTTTAAGTATGTGTTCACAGTTGTCGCTCCAGTTTACTGTATTGTTTATAATATAATTACGCCTAAAAGTTTGGTTTTATCAACGATATTTAGAGTGTTTCCATTCACAAAGCGACTTTTAAAGCGCTAATAAACTGTTTTTTTCTTGAATTGTCAACGGCCAACAGTACAGTCTTCTCAGGATTAATAACTACTGTTAAAAGAGGAAGAGCGTGTTATGTACATTAACATTAAGTACTTGGGGGTTATACTGGACGAAAAATTAACTTTCGACAAACATGTAGAATATATACTTAAAAAAATACAGTTTACCTCGTGTCGATTACCGTAAAGCTTTTGACCTAGTTGATCATGGAACAATCCTCACTGAACTAGTCAAAATGAAAGTTAACAATCATACTGTCATGTGGATTTCCGATTTTTAAGCTACAAGATAGAGTCCAATGTGTCAAATTAGCCGGGTGTATCTCTGAAAAATTATCTATAACCTGCGGCACGCCGCAGGGCACTAAATGGGCTTGCATTTTATTCATAATTCTCATCAATTCAGTTTAGTGCTCCTCACAGGTCATGTAAATTGAAGTTTTGAACGCGAACATGCACATGACATGAAATTTCATGTTATTTTTGGGTGGCCCATGAACCTGCACATGACCTGAAGTTCATGTTCAGCAAAAATTCATGTGAAGAGGCTCAGGTATTTGACGCTGTAATGAACATGACAGTCAATACGGCCTTGTGACATGACCTGAACCCGCACATAAACATGTACCTGAACATGAAAAGTCATGTACAATGTAAATTTTATTTTATGACTCCATAGGTGACTAATTTTTGGTTTCGAAAGGTGCCCATTTGTTTTTTTAATGGGCCCAGGATTTAATTATAGCTGAGGATTATGCAAGAAACTAATTACAGTAGCATAACGTGTAAAATTAGTTAATGTGTTTTGCTGTGTTGAAAACTGCGAGTGGAAAACCGCCATAAAACCGTCAATTATTGGCGGATCTATAATATACAGCGTTGTTAAGCCGCAACAAAATTAGTTTTGGTCGCAACAAAGTAAGCACATTCAGTCAATTCAGGTCAAATAATTTATCATTTTACGGATATTTGCGGCTTACAATTAGTCCGTTAGCATACTAGAATAATTTATTCATTTTAGTATTACTTTACTTTTTAATAAATT
>JAQGBT010005668.1:0-13863 GCA_034698585.1 Disparrhopalites patrizii
ATGGCCCAATCAATTAAATTTAATTATAATAATAACTGACACCATAGCGACGAGAGCAAATGAGGCATTTGCTTACAGTACCTAAAAACACAAATGTTTCCCAATCTGTGACACCCAATCTGTGTTTTCAGGAAAATTGCTGAAAAACTAAGGAATTTATTACAAATTTTCAGAAGAGCATCGAAAAACGCAGTTTTTTCAGGAAAATGGCTAAAGACATAATTTTTCGGGGAATTTTAAAGGAAATGTCTAAAAACACAAAATTTCAGGAGATTTGTGAGATAAACTTTCAAGAAAATTGCTAAAAGCAGGGAAAGTGTTATTTTATAGATTTAACAATGTGGGATTTAGTGTATGTATTACTTCACAATCGCTATGGGAAGCCCTACTGCGTGTTTAAAATGCCAACCAATGATTTCAAATGCCCTTGTGAATCTCATTCTTTACACGGCGAATAAGTTAAAAATTGGAACAAAAATTTCTGGTGACTCTTAACATTGCTTAAATTATTAAAATGACCGCGGAACCCAAAATCGTGCGCACCCCTGGTATAAATGTTCCGTGGAGTCCGCCACTTTTCCCTGGTATCAGCAATATATAAAATATACGGTGTGTTTAATTAATTCATGCCTGCTCCAGTCATCTGTCATATTAATTTCTAGTCCGTCCGTTTGCCAAATTACTGCATGTCCGCCAAATTATTCCCTGCCCGCACCGACCAATTACTGTTCGCTCCGCCCGCCGACCGCCAAATTAGTGGGACCCGTGACGGAGAGACAAATTTTATCAGATTTAATTTTAATTTTTTAATACAATATTAGAATATACAAGATTTGGTCAGGCTATTTTTGAGTGCTAACTCCAACTCCTGAGTCAATAATTTTAATTCTTTTTCTGCCAGTTTTTTATATTTTTTACTGGATAAATCTCCAGTTCCCCCATTTCTTGTTCACCCTTTCTGCCTCTCCCAAACTCCTCCTCCTCCTTTCATACACAGTAGGCGATATGAATGAATTTCCCACGGTTGGTCATGTGTACAGAAAAAAAAACATTCGAAAGAAAAAGGGAGCGTGTGAAAATTCATATAGTTTCGCCAGCACCCAGCACTTTCTAGATTGAGTAAAAAAAATTTAATTGCAAGTCTTCATGTTTTGTGTATAATTTTGTGTTTAAATTGTTTTCCAGTGCATGCACATGAACGCATATATATCCTATGTATAACATATACGGTTGCTTAAACTGTTTTATACTCGTGAAAACAGCTATTTAAACCTTGGTCATTGTTTATTAAAAATCGAATTCTGGACCTTTTACTATAGGGTAAGGTATTCCTGGTCTATTATTTCTTCTGCACATTTTAATTAAGACGAGCTACAACTTACATAACATCGTACAGCTTTCGTGCTGAGTATTTAATTTACAAACAAAACAAAAGAAAAACAAGAATAAACCGGGTTTGTATAATTACAATTATTGAAATCCAATACAAAGAAAATGGACGAATGAGTGTACAAAAATAGGAGGAACTGAGGTCTACTACTGAATCTATAGAGTCCAATCAAACTGTATATTTCGAATAGGATTAAATCCGTTGGCGATCCGAGAAACAAGATTACGTGAACGTGGTGACGGATAAGCGGGTATTGGTATTGGGGTATGATATTATGTTTTTAGAATGAACTGTGAATAGCCTATCATTTCGGAGTTTTTTTACTTAATGGGATTTCTGTTGAAAATTGGAATTTTGTTAGTCGAGCATCTAAAATTGCATGGTGATCGTATCCAAAGTATCGTATAGACGGTAGATACATATATCAGTGTAGGCGGACCACTGACTGCAGGTACTTATTATTCGTGGTATTAATCATGGTAGGTATTGCGGATCAATAATAGGACGTTTTTTGTTTTTGGCCAGAAAACTTTACGCAGGGAAGAAACTAATTTTACTGTCTTCAGTTCTCTGTTCGTCTGTTCCGTATATCCGTATTATCATTTTTGCTGTAGCGCAGTGTCTTTTCTCCGAAATCTTGGAAGCTTGATGGAATTCCATGATATTGTCAAAGTCAAACTATCAGCTTGAACTATTGTGTTTAGAACAACCTCTTTATTGTGGACGAAGTGAGAATCGCAAAGTGTTGTGCTATACATTGTGGATTTAGGTAGGCAAATGAAAGATACTAATGGAAATAATTATGCAGGGAATTTTTTGGATGGGAAGATGGGGATGTACCAATTTAACAATCTAGCATTTAGGTGTTTACGTTTACACATGTGTCCTTTTGCTTTTAGTTTGTCTGAGACCCAATTAGTCTGACTAGTCGAAGTCGAACCAGAGGAAAATGTCGGAAGGAAGTGACTGGGTTCATATCAGGAGTCCGTTCGTCTTCTGGTCACAAACTGAGAACACCGTTAGTTTGCGGGTTGATATCCGAAATGCGCTGGTAAGTTTGACTGTGCAATTGGAATATTGACAGGATATCGTAATTGCTGTTCAATCTGTAATTGCGAAACTATTCTTAGAATCCGAAAATCCAAATAGATGACAACAAAGTGTCGTTTGAATCAGCTGGCAGTGGCGCTTTGGGTGAAAGTGTGTACCACTTTGATTTAGAGTTCCCACATGCTGTGAATCCAAAGGTAGGTTTAATTTTGGATTATATATACGTTTTGTTGATTCATTCTGTGCATTGTTTTGGCGTATTTGTTTACATATATACGTTCTTTATTGTAGGCGAGTACGTATCGGGTTCTGGACCGGGATATTGATATTTTAATTAAAAAAGAAGAGAAAGGATGGTGGTCAAAAGTGACTACGTCGCATCGTAAGCCTGCTTGGCTCAAGGTTAGCATAATTCATTCTGTTGCAACTTATCTATACTGAATGAACTTCAGCTAATCGTGATTTGAATCATAGGTTGATTTTGATCGATGGAAAAGTCCCGACGATGATGATGAGCAGGAGATTCCCCCCGACGTGATGAGCGATTTCCCACAATTGTATCAAAATCTTCAAAGAGATGAACTCGGCTATAAGATAGAGAATCTTAGAAATGTGTACTTGTTTCTGTACAATTTTTTCCAGTTCGTGGGATATCTCTATATTGTCGGCGTACTTACTGTTCGATATATGCGTGATGGCGCAGGTAATATATGGTTAAGCATGTAAGCAATAAGTTTTTAATGTTTAAGATTAGCTGCATCCATGAACATTTTTCTGTCATTGCAGCCGTCTTCGAAGGGTCTTACGAATTGATTGGTCATGCAGTTCGATATTGTCAGCTCCTGCAAATATTGGAAGTTGTGCATCCCCTACTCGGTTTTACAAAAACTGGTGTACTCGTTGGAGCTTTACAGGCTAGTAACGTTTTATTTTGTATAAGATCATAAATATGTAAGTGTGTGTAGTGATAATGTTTTATAACACCTTTATGCGTACACATGCTAAATGAGATTGGATTTAACCAGGTATGAATATTTCAGGTTGGAGGCAGGTTTTTGGTTCTGTTTGGGCTCATTCACAGTGAGGAGAGAGTTCAGTCGAGTCCGGCAATATTTTTCCTTTTCTTCATATGGTCGGTAGTAGAACTCACACGATATCCATACTACATGCTGCAGATATCCAAGTACAAAGTCTACCTTGTGACTTGGCTTCGTTATTCAGCTTGGGTAGTCCTTTATCCGTTAGGATTCATGGCGGAGGCTGTAGTCATATTCCAGTATGTGTTTATAAGTGTTACACTTACATTTGAAGTTACACGACGTACTTGGTAATGCCACATAGGCGTAGTAACAAATACTTGTTCAATTACAATTTTTTTTTCGCAGATGCATTCCGTATTTCATCGAATCTGGCAAATATTCCTGGGCACTTCCCAATTCATGGAATGTCACATTTTCCTTACCCGTTGTTATGCGTCTCTATCTTCTCTTCGGGATGTTTCCTCGTATGTTACTTGCTCTTTGAACATGCAAACTAATAATTCTATTTATTTCGAGGCATAAACGTACATGTATAATCAATAATAATAATAACTAATAACCACACTGTTTATTTATGTACTTCTAGTTCTGTACACCTTCATGAGGACTATGCAGCGCTCGAGGAAAAAGGCTTTGGGAGTTAACCAGAGAGGAATTAAAATAAAGAAATGTAAATGATTTCCATGACATACGAAATCAAAGTGATTCCCAAATGTTTACTGGGCCATCACATACTTAGTTTTGTATTAAGCGTTGGTTGTAGAATAAGTGGTTTGTGAATTCATTACTCGCGCGAGTAGTTTCAATTCTCGACTTAAAATGGGTTATGTGGGCAAACAATTTTGTGGAAAATTAGAATAATCATGGGAAGCCAGACATTGGAATTACTATTAAAATAACATTTAATTCCAGCTCGTTTTTAAACGTCCAAAGTTCATTTATGGCAATAATCAGGAAATATAGTTGTACAATTTTCAGTTGTTAATGTGATAGTGAGTACTCTGGGAGACGAACTGTTAAGTGGATTAGCACTTAGTATTTGTGTGAAGCCTAAGTCTATGAGTAAAAGTTTAAACTTACTGATATTTCTTGTAATCAAGCGTAGTATAGTGTCCTAGGGTATAATGATGGCATAAACAGATAATATATATTACAGGAAAATACTATATATTTCATATTGTATTAGCAAACATTGATCTCTTTTCCGCTTTCCCCATATTACTTAGTATTGAGGTGTGTACTGGTTGCCAAATAACGATTTGCCGGTATGCCCCTGCAGTACATGTTGTATCAAACGAAATAAAAAAAGCAAGTTCTAGCAAATTTGATTGCGGATGTGGCAGAGAAATGTAAATAAATACCCTTACCTATTACTATTACAAGTATCAGGCAGATACCGTATAACTAAATCAAGAGACACAAACTGACACTGAATCTTAAACGCTCAAAGCCTTGTGCAGTAAACCAAACCTTAACGAATTTAAACAGTAACGCGAAGGAAATGGAGCGGAGATTGGCGTAGAGCTTTGGGTAGCTACTGCTTTTTATTCAATATATATTTATTGGTCTGACAGTCTTGTATTTCCTGATGGTATTAAGAGCAACATAGGCTCAGGTATGCTTTGATTTTACTATAATATACACAGAATATATACAAATTCACAAATTATGATACCAATCATTGTAAAAGTGATTGTGGTATATGGAGCTGCAGACGCAGACATACTTTAGTTTTGTTTGACGTTATTTTGGAAACACGATAAATTGCGCTTCCTAGGCGTGAAAGCTTTGAAAACAATAGTAAAAAAACGTTTATCTGCACATCGGTTTTTGTGTAAGATCCATTTGTGGAATCGTAGATTGTTACTTGTACAATTAGTGAGTTCCAAACTTTTAAAAATTAAAAACTACCAACTTGTAATTGTAATACAATATACAACGAGAAATAAAATTGACTAAATCCTGTTTACGATGACACATACTATGTATATTGCACGACAGGTGCTCTGTATTGTTGGAAATCCTAGAAAAACTAACAGCTATGAATTATTAATTCAGTAAAGTAAGTAGATTTGTATAAGTAATACGTAATACTTCAATGTCGGCACAAGGAGTGAAAAAACTGAGCATCTTTGCGCATTGACGGGCACTTGAAATATTTTCCCAACATATTTACCTTTGTTGCCTGCATGGTACTGCCTTCATGACAAGATCGGATGGTCAACGGCATTATTGTTCGTCCATTGACAGATTAATGGCATTACTGAATCCGACACAGTAGAAAGTTGTCCTGCAACGGTATTTTGGCAACCCTAATCCCTAATACACATATGCTTACAGGCAATTTGACAGTCGAAGAGAAAATTCAGCAGGAGGCCAAGAGTTTTATACGAAAATAATAAAATCATAATTAATAGATTAATAATGACAAAAATTATACTCCCCACGGAGATAGTTTTCGATTGCAAAAATTCGATTCAATAAAATGGTAAAAAGATGGACAACAAAAAGCTCAGACTTCAGGCTTTCTGAATTTCTGTAGCCACAAATTTCGTCTTGAGCACCTTAACAATACAGAAGTATATAGAGTTAAACGTCAACATTTATTCGTAGCTAGTTAGATGGAAACGACCTATAGTTGAAGAATAAATACATGGATTAATGGAGTATTTCATGAATGTAGAAATCCAGACTGAGTATGTGCTACGAAAATCAGAACAGAGTATGTAAGTAAGTGTCGAGTAAATTATTGCATCATTTGGATGTTTCCGCTAATCTTCAGTAGTACATACATCGGTTAGTCCATCCGGTAATCACAATTAGGCATTTTCAAGTTTCAAAAGTAACTGTCTGAAGTAGTAAATGAAGAGTTTCACGGTCTTGGTCGGAACAAGTTCTTTTAGAAATCAAGTCTACTAGGTGTTCAGAAGCTGTGCTGACGTAATGAATTTTTTCAGGAATTACTTGACGGGTAGAAAAAATATCTTGTAATATATTGACGCTATTCTCCACCACTGATTCTAGTTCTGGAATATCCTCTATTTCCATCAAACTTATAAAATGGCAAACTCCAAGGCAAACCTGCAAGAATATCATAATCTTAATATGATCATACATAATATATACGTACATTACACTCAACCATTAAATATTATCAAAACACACCTCCATTTGTAATTTCTCAACTTGTGTTAATTCAGTCGGACGTAGATCATCCGGCACATTCAGCGCTTGCAACATTCCTTGCCAAGCCACAAAAAAGTAATTGCCATACAGGTTTCTTTCTTTAATTGCAGCTAGAGTAAAAACACATTGATTTCTTTCCTTATAGTTTTCACTTTTGAACACGACTTTAGACATGTGCTTCAGCACAGGCTCCTGCAAAAATAAAGACCCAGTAGATCAATTCAATGCGGGGCTATATCCATCAAAATGTGACTATCTGTTCGTCAATCAAAAGTAACAGTTCTCTCGCCAAAAATTGCGACGGAATAACTAGATTTTGTTGCAAGGAATATCAGGTGATACACTAACCAAAATATGAGGATGTGTTTGCAAGAGTTCCTCATTCTGCAGTATCATTCCCATAGCATGTGACGCATTCCAGCGTGCCTACAATAACAGATAATCGTTAGACGTTGCGTTCAAACCAAATTGATATAAAACAGTCTATCTTACCTTAAAATCGTTTCCTGAACCTATTTGCTTTATCAAAACACTTATACTTTGATCGATTACGCTTTTGTCATTTTTAGCCTCCAGCAGATGCAATGGAACCCAGCCCAGAAGATTACCCAAGCCTCTATGGGCATTGTATCGAATCTGTCATATACAAACATTTTATAATTGACAGGTTTTTGGAAACCAATGTTATAAAGTAGACAAAAATTTCTCACCTTAGCTTTGTCTTGTGCACAGTCAAAACATAATTTACACAGTCTGTAAAAATCTTTATCAGTAAAATTTGGAGGTAGTCTTCCCCGATGGTACAAGAGTAATGACTCAGTAAAATTACCAAGACACCAGGCAAATGATCCCCTTGTGGCAAGATCGCCAGTAGTTAAGCTCTCTTCCATTGCGTCAAGCGCATCCAGCAAAAAATGTTCGTCCTAATTCAACCAACCAATACAATTATACTAAAAGTAAATACCCACAGCATTTATACATCTAAAATTAACATTATCACTGCAACTAATTACTTCAGCCAGAAGTCTTTGTCCAACTAAATGAGCAATGCACCGACCACCCTTAGCGCGAACTGTGTGTCTGTCATCTCTGCACCAGCCTAGCACTGACACTATGCAAAATTTTTGCCGTTCGGGCTGAAAAACGAAACATTAGAGTTTGAAACACGCTTTAAGCCGTTAGGCAAGAAGTATTTTAAATCGAAATTGATCTTACAGGAATTCGTTCGAACAAGCTGGCGCCGAAGGCAGCAAAGCAATCTGCGACACCTTTTCGTACATTCATTATCTCAAAATTCATAAGTTCTGGAGCTAGGTCAAAGAAGAGATCCCAGATTTCCACAAATTCGTTCACAAATTTTTCGTTGACTAATTCACCTAAAATTCCAATATTTACAGTTTATATACCAAAATAAAATGTTAAAAACCACGATCAGCAATAAAAGGCAACACTTACTCTCGTCAGCGTACCGGGAAACCGCAATAGCTAATTCCACCATAAACTGAAGCACTTGGGAAATTACAGCCACTTTCATCGACAATGCTTCTTTGTCTCTAATCTGAGAAGAGCAATTTTTGGATTCCGAACTAGAAAACAAGAACAAAAATCAGAAGATGATACATGGCATCCAAAGGATTAGCACCCTGTTGTCTGCCAGAAGTTCCTAATAGTATAGAAATACTAAAAAACTAAATATTGCGTAGGTAGACATTAATAATGTGTACACTGTAAAGTGCAATGCGGAAATTCGGAAAAGACATAATATTTTCAGCCTTAATAAACAAAGTAGCAATTGTCACCACAGTTGATGGGTAAACTAATATGCATAATAATATAATAATTGATTGATATCACTGGTTTTGAATATTAACGATAAAACCGAAAATTATATGTATGTATATTATTTGATTAAATTGTGTTTACTTACTATTTCGTTACAATGAAAGGTAACATGGTCAAGGTGTGCACGGATGATTTCAAGCATACCAAGCTGTCCCACATAAAAGATTGAAAGTAGTTCTTTGTTAGTGAAGTTACAAGTTCGAGGTCGAGGAGGACAAGCTCATTTGTTTCCTTAATGTTGTCTGAGCCCAAAACAGCTGTCGTCATCCAATAAGTTAAAAAATTTAAAGATTTGACGATGACACGAGAAACAAGCACAAAGTCCTTCTCAGGACCACTTTCTGTAATAGAAGTTTCACTGCTTCGACTTAATTGCGTGGGTTCGAATAAAATACCCAGATCACTGCCAACAAATTTGTTGTTGTGGCTAACGCAAACTATTGCTAACTTTAACAGATGTCTCCTTTGAACATGCAGGGGACCTGAAATAAATCAAATATAGTGACACGTTATTTAATTAATCGAGCATCTAAACCACAAAACCAAAGAGGGCAATAAACTGGTTTTTACGGTGTTGGAGCTGGCGAGCTAAAAATTCAACCAGACGCTTGAATACAGAAGAATGCAGTCGGTGAAACGGACAAGATTCTGCTACTTGTACCAAAACAGCACACACCTAGAAAAACGCAAAAGTTGAATGATGGAATGACGTGTTACAAAGAATAATAATCGTTTTCCAAAAAAGGCAAACTCAAGTACTAGATTGCAGTCAATTCGAGGTAGCTCTTGATCTATCACAGCTGTCAAGGTGTTTAGAATATCCTCCAACGCAAAGGCCATGGTCATCGAAAAAGCAGTGTAGGTAGCTGGATAATTTCTAGTAAATATTAATTCCACATGCATTATTGAAACCAGTATTTGAGACGTTTCCACTAAATTATTATCGTTTTTCGATATGACAGCTACTAATTACATTACCATGTGCTGTACGACACTTAACACTTACTGAACATTTTTGCTTTCCGCGAACCCAAGAGTAGCTTTCGCCTTTTGTACCGCTTTCATGAGCACACTTATCACAGAATTGTATGCAATATAAACACTTAGTCGATTTGCTGGATTCGGATCATTGATCCGAAATATTTCCATTAGGCTATAGCTACTTGGACTTTGTTTAAGGACAAAAGCAGAAAAGAAGTTGTAACTATCTTTTGGTGAAAGCAACTGGAAATTCAAATGAACAGAAACGTAAGTTTACATTAGATATACAGTATGAAAAAATAAATTCCTTGGATGAATGATTAAATCATATACTAGACAGAGTTAAACCTTACATCACAAATCATACCCAAAACTTCACAGGACACAGCACCAAGCCTCACGCCCTTGATTATCGTCTACAAATCAGAAGAAACAAGACAGTAAACATTATCAATGCTATTTTAATTTAATCAATTATTTAAACATTGAATTCTGCTTTCTGTCGAATAATACAAATGTCAGTCTGTACAGTTACAATGCAGATGCAATACATAAAGTCAAACGCTTTCTACACTTACTCTTTCAGCATTAAACTGATAATTATCGCCCAGGTTTAAAAGCTGTTCGCGCCTGTCATAAAATATTACGTACATCTATCAAAAAAAAACAAACACGGTGGTGAAACATACATTTGATACATTTACTGAACACATCGACACCAAAAAATGTAAACCAATTATGAAAACAAAGTTATTCAATGTATACAAAATACAAATATCTCACTTTCAAAGCTGCAATAAGGTCCTCTATACGATTGCTCCATGTAATAAAAGTGACATTCTTCAAGGCTCGGGAGAGGTCACAAAGAGTTGTAACAATGCCTTCATGCATTTCATTTGGACCATTATCACAGGCAAATCCTAATTTGGATACCACCTGCGTTATTTTTGCATCGACGGCGTTCATTTTTGCCCGGGACGTTTCTGCCACTATGTAGTTACACTTGGCGTACAATACAAACAATGGGAAGTCCTGCGAAGAATCTCATTCAAACAAAACCAAATCTTCTTGAAAGCCCTTGGACCATGTGGAATCATGTCAGGTTTGCCCTTCACTTCTGCACGGGTGACCCACCTTGAAAACAACCAAGAAAAAACTACGATAAATACTCCACTACACAAATGCAGTCAAATGTTACATTATACCGGTCAGATAAACCTTTTCATCACGATAAACTAAACCCCTTACACCTTACCTGCTGAGTGACACGGGACTGTCACCGTTGATGTTTATTAGCACCGAAGTCCGAAAAATTAACCCAATACCACAGACCGATACGATTACGATGTGAATGCAGCACAAATGTAATGTAAAAGATGTGAAAACTAAACCATTCTACCGGACTACGTACAAAGTGTCATATATAAACTCGAAAGGAAATAAAACCGTGAAACTTTTCACGGGCTTTTATTACCAAGCGTAACCACACTGAGATGATTTTTTATATAAATTTATTTTCTAAACTTGATGTTTTCCCGTGCCTGTATAGATACAGATACATGCAATATAATGAGTCATAATAGTCTAAAAAGTCTAACGATACGATAGGATACGACAAGAGGACTGTCCAACACGGCTGCACGACAATTGGCATAAAACGAAATAAACGGTGTACATTCGTTTTCCCCGCCACAAATAACACTTTGGTCTTCGTCTTCGTGTCTCCACAATTTTCGTTTTGCTCGCATGGTTTACGTTTACAGATTTGCTATAAAATCAAAAGGAGAGCAGCAGAAGAATAACCCGTACGCTACTGTTGGCGGCTATAGTAATGATGTAATAATTAATAATAAATTATTTTTCAAAAGGCAAAACTTAAGCTGACAGACATTTGCGTTAATTTTAAATAGAATTACCACGATCAAGGAACAAGAGGGATAAATATCGTAATACTTTCACTAATTATTTATTATTTCAAGATTTATTCAAGAAATGGTGACAGCTGAAGCACATTTTCGCCGAGCAGTATTTCTCATCAGTACTCAGTACGCCTCTGGAACATACGATTATCTTATGTATATATATATAGATAGATGATTACACAGAGATAGAGACATTGATTGGTAAAATTATTTATTGGTAAAATCTCATGATCTGGGATCCGGCTGGCATGATTTTAATTTGTTGTATGCCTACTTGCCTACATTAGTATTAAGTAAAACATTTTTCTAGAATCTAGCATCCAGATTTCCAGATTGCTTTCAAATCATTTTCACGGGAAAAAATGTATTTTAAAATTTGCAGACGTTAGCCCCGGATGCAATTTTCACTATCTATACAGCCTATATTGTTGCGATGTCATATTTCGTTCTCGTGGATACATGATAGCGTCGTAGTTGGTCGGATTTACTGTTACTAGAAATACAATACAAAAAAATTGCTAATTATAGGTGTCTCACGTCTCAAACAGGCAGGCAGCAGGAATTGTATTCGTAATTCGTATTCGCTATCTGAATGATAGCTAGATTGCTGGACAGAACAACAACAACATTACAAAATGTCTTCTCGAATGTCTCAGAGTCTCAGGTCTCAGTGCTTTCTGCCATTTCTGCTACTATTTAACCGTGCACGAGTTACATTTTGTGATTTTGCATAAAGGTTGCAGCCAAAATGTTCCCGTAAAACCTGGAAATACGACTACTTAACGTATGCTTACTGGTGACTTTGTAAACTTTAGATTAGATTAATTAGATATTAAGGAAATTAAAGCATCAAATTACTTCTTTCGTTAATGCACTTACTGGAAAGGGTAAATTCTTTTTTTCCTTATTTGTAAAAACTTCCAAAAATTCAGTGGCATATCTACAAGCGCACAAGTTCTGGGAGTGAAAATTAACATCGAACAATATGAGCAAAATATCTCCGTTAAAGCCACATTTGACCACGTTGCTCCTGATACGGTTCGTGGCTGGCGTAGAGAGTGCGCTGCAGCGTTTGAAGACGAAGCCAGGGATTTTGTTGGGACCTCGAATTTTCGCACCGCCGCCTCCGTTGCCCTTGTACCTGGGGGACAGCGTCAAGGAGCTCCTCGCCCTCAATGCATCTGGATGTGTGCACACGGATCTTTGTAATTCTTACGATCCGAATTCCGTCCAGGTGCCTCATCCGCCAGAGTTGGAAGAATTATCCCTGGAACTGCCCCAGGAAAGTGTTCGGGATTTTGTGAAGCACATCGGAACGATTAATACCTGGGAAGTTCTCCTATTGTACACTTGGACAATCGTGGCTTTCCTCATGGGCTGCTACCTATTATTCAGGTTCTTTCCCTTGTTTCTTAATTTTTATGGCAAATCTGACAAATCTTAGAATTATAACCTTCATTTGTGGTTAATGCTGCCCAAGCAATCCCCTAGGCTGGCTGAAAGGGCCTAAATTAAAAGTCTGGCCTTCGGGTGCTTTTAATTTATACGAAGGAACACCGTTTACAGGGAATTTGAATTTACTATGAAAAAGGAAGCTACCATAAAATAAAAAAAAGAGAGTCGAAATTTCGTTGCATCGTTTGTTTTTAATTCTGTATGGACTAATTCGGTTTTTGTACAGGAAACATTTCCGATTCGATGCGGTCTTCTACAAGGACGTTCCAGATCCAACCTACGGCATGCCACTGTGGCAATTCCTTCGAATGAAATACAATGCGGTTGTAGTTGAAGATAAACGAGTTAGCGCTTTTCCCAGTATTTTTGGCTAATGGAAGCTTGACTTTTTGCTTAGCGTTTTGCTGTGAATTCTTCAACTGCGTCAGCTATTGCATTTCCTGTTTTTCACTGGTTTTTCCAGGACAGTGATGTTAGGAAGGAAGAAGAATTCCAAGAAATGGAAAATATTAAGATGGAGGAGAAAGCTTTAGGTGACCTTCACAAACGAACTCGAATCGTACCCGGGAGTTTGTCCCAAGGACGGATTGAGGCGGAAGAAGCCAAAGCGGGAATATTGGCCAAGACCCAGACTCAAGCCCGTGGAATTCGGGGCACACCTCAACCATTGCCTGGACGTGAAAGACGTGATAGTGATTGGGAAGAAACTCAAAAGAAGAAAATCATTTTCCGCTCCGTGACCCAGGTCAACATCCCCCGAATTCGCGATGGACATAATGCAGCGAGAAAACGCGGAGGAGTGAAATTTTCTTCGTCCAATAAAGAACTCTAATGAATCTGCCTTGCCCCCTTTAAAATCATAATATTTTTTTTTATCTCTTTACAATTGTATCCACATATACTTTATCGCTGGCGGTATTAAAAATGTATGTGACCAATCGTGGGTCACTCTTTATTACGGGCCATTTACCCACATACCTTGTGCATTTTACATTAC
>JAQGBT010005669.1:0-13863 GCA_034698585.1 Disparrhopalites patrizii
TTTTCGAAACAATTTACAAATAATTTGAAAATATTTTCGAAACAATTTACAAATAATTTGAAAATATTTTCGAAACAATTTACAAATAATTTGAAAATATTTTCGAAACAGTTTGAAAATATGTTGGAAACAATTTGAAAATTTGTAGAACTTGTTTCGGAATACATACCTATCTTGATAATGATAGCTACAGAATGAATGATAATTTGTTGATTCCTATAAAATACAATCCAGTTTAAAAAGGTGTCTTATGCAGAGATTTGATATGCACATTAAGTGCAAATTTACCTGACAACACCCCCAGAGGAGCACGAGAGCCATCATGGCGTTGATACTGTTTAAGATTATTACGATAATTTCGAACCACGGGGATGTCCAAAGGTCATCTGAGAGCCATCAAAAGTATTGTAATTGTAATTGTTGGAAGAAATCTTAGCAAATACCATATAACCGGGAATTCCATTTTTTTTAGGATAATAAAAGAATTTGAAATGAAGTCAATTGCAAATTTTTCATACATATCATGAATGCAATTTCACAAAAGGTAACATTGGGAAAAACTCGTGGATTTCACTTCTTGAATGTCCGCTATGTTAAAGCATAGCAGGAAATATGGAAATCTCTCAATTTTTCCACGCGATCAATGTGTTATGATTTTTACTGTAAAAGATGACGCAAAAAGATTGTCAAGCGATACACCTTGTATCGCCACGAAATAAGTAAAAACGTTGAGTAAAATTCTATCGTGAATCTTAAAAAAATTATTTCCGTTAGGTTATACGCGATTTTTTGGCCTTTAGACTTAACAGTACATACACACTTCTCCATTCAATTTTCTAATTATATTTATAGTTACATTCATTTTGATGCCATAAGCCTTTCATTGGATAAAAACGAACAAAATACATCATTTTAAAATGGGAAACGGAGAACAACAAACCTGATTGAGTCAAGAGGAACCAAAGGTAAAGTCCAATTAGAAAGAGGCTTACAGTCTGCATGGGAAGACATTATAAAAATTATATTTCGACATATATAAAATCTAATTTATTATGCGTTTAATTTATATAAAATTTATTTGCATAAAATATAATTATACATATTACATATATACGTAAAATTCACTACAATTATTTAGCCCTATAAGTATTTAATTCAGCTCAATTAAAATGTTCAAGAAACGATTTAGACGTTTCCTCACCAAATTGCACGCCCCAACGAACACACTCAAACATGCCCAGCCACTACTGCAACACACGGATTCCCGCATGGCGTCCGGGAGCCTAAATGTAACCCTTTTTGTCCAATTAAAACTGTCCTCCGAACTTCAAAAACGGATGCAGCTGTTATTATTTTTAGACAAAATACATTTCAACGCCAAGCAATTTTTGATGATGTGAGTGCAGTGTGAAAAAAAATTAGCTACAAAGACAAAAGAGAATTCTTTCAACTACAAAAGTCAAACAGTCTTTAGTTTCTACTTGATTTATTCTTGGTGTCTGATCATCTCACTTTGCCCTCCTTATTGTCTTCCTGCAAAGCAGATCTTCCTTTCTGGTTTCTTGACATCTTCACTTCTTCCCTCGACATTAAATTCAGTCCTTTCCGTCTCTCTCCCACAAATCTCTCCACTACTGCCCTGAGGCCAGCATTAGCAAAGAAATTTTAAACCTTCTTCTTTTTTATTTATTTATAAGCCAACAATTATAAATAGAAATGGAAATACACCCCATTCTTGTTTATGCTCACTGGTCCCAATGGCCGGTAAATGGAAATGTGTAAAAAAAATCTTAAACAAATGTCCATACATATGTATTTTCCTGTGATGTATATACGACGTCTCTGGTTATACCTAAAACCTAATTGTAAGTACAAATTACTACAGCATACATAGTCCTATTACAGAAAGATGCGAGAGGCATAAGGTCGTTAAAATACGAGTTTGAAGGAGCTCAACAAACCTGAGCAAATACTTGAAACTGAATGTGCATGCATAACTTATTTACCTCAATTATGCCCCTACTGAGTTCAGTGACTGCTTTTTTTGTCAGGAGAAATTTGTGTATGTACATATACACACCTGCTTTTAAAAGCTCTGGCATGTAGTAAAAATAGCATTGCATGTTTGAATAATCTAAGCCAGACATTTTTTTATGGATCTTTACAAGTATTTGTTTTGAAATGGGGGTAAATATAGGTTAGTAGGGAGGAGCAGGATTTCTTGTTGTGTTCAGAGGAAATCAAAGTCGTGTAAAGACCTTGGGAAAAATAAGAAACTGGCTTCACGATTCCATTGCAGATGACATATTTAGGGTTAATTAATATGGTGAGTCTCGAACCTTGCTTTGCTGCAAATCCATTGTCAAAGAGGTTTTCATGGGAATTCATGAGGTTAGTGTGATTTTCCTGCTCCCCATTATATTAGTCAATTCTCTCCATAACGGTTTAGCAAAAAGCAGCCAGAAAAACCGTTATAAAGAATACCTAACGGGGGTATAAGGAAAACGGTTAAAAAACGGTTTTATTGGCGGGCGATTCGAAATTACCAAAAACCGGTATAACGCGTGAGGGCGTGACCTAAAACCGTTATGTATTGCGAAAAGGAATTTATGGCGGGGATTTAGAAATTTGAAAAAACCGGTATAGCACGTGTGGGCATGGTCTAAAGCCGTTATAGCAAAAGACATTTATTGGTCGGCCATTCAGAGCTTCCCCGGTATAACGAAAAAACCGTTATAAAATAACCGCTATAGAGGAAGATTTTAGCAATGAAATGGCTTCTGGCGGGTTTGTGAGCACCGTTATAGTGCGAAAACCGTTATATAAGGAGGTCCGTTGTAGAGAAAATTGACAGTAAACCAATCATTTTGACACCATTTTATTTCTACGATTGTGGTTGTATGTATATTATGGTAAAAAAAACCGAGGATACAGTGGACTCTCTCTATATAATAACTCTCCGTATAACAACATTTTTTTTATAGCAAGTTTATTTTTCAGCCCGTCGTATATGCAGTGTACATATTAAATGTTCCATATAACAACTTTTCCATATAACAACCATTTTTGATTGTTATAGCAAGAGTCCACTGTATACAAAGGGCTTTATAAAGTCAAAGTCAAGCATTATCAGGATGTTTTGAATCAATAGTCAATCATAATTACCTTTTACGAAGATAATAATAATAATAATCGTCCCAAGAAAATACAAAGAAAACAGCAATGTTGTATAGAGATTAATTTACATAAAGACACAGCAATGAAGCCATTTAAACAAATTTGGTTATCACTGTTATCAGAACGTTATTATTCTAAATTATAACAATTATTTATTCCAGGCAACTTTAACAGTACCTTATCTGCACATGAAATTGCACTGTTATAGCGAGATGCTTCTATAGAAAATTGGGTGAAAAATAATAATAATAATTAATCAAGACCAATTCCAAGTAGTAGCTTGATAATTTAATAAAATATATTAATATTTAACCAATTGCACTAAAATATTGAATTGTCGTTCAAAACGGAATACATTTGTGTTATTAAAAAGTTCAAATGCTGTTATAGAGAAAAACTTAACGTTAAGAGAATATACTTGATTTTGGCTGACTGCTGTTATAGAAAGAAAATGCTGCTATAGTGAGAGAAATGTGGTCTATAGGGAAAGAAAAATCCTACTGGTATAGCAAAATGCTGTTATAGCAAGTGCTGTTATAGAAGCAGCTGTTTAAATTATAAAGCTCTAGGGAGATTCCAGGATGTCGTTATAGTAAGAGTGTCTCTATAGAGAGACAGCTGTTATAATGAGAGTCGGCTGTGTAGAATTCTTGTCTTGCAGAAAACAAGCATAAATATTAATATTACATTTCATATTAGAATCAGTATACAATTTAACATATAGCATATGTAAAGGAAAAAAACTTAACCAAGTACAATTTACAACCGTACAATTTAAATTGTAAATAGTTAATTATTTTGTAGTTTTATAAGGTTTGAATTCGTGTCATTAACACGACAAAGGTTTGACGCATGCGGAAAATGTCTGTATAATTATTTTATTACATTATTCCCGGAGCAATACAGTGGACTCTCGCTATAACAGCACCCTATAAAGCATCAAATTTCACTTGTTATAGCAAACAACTGTTACAGAGAACATACATTTCTATGTTAACAAATGGAGAAAGTTTTTGATCGGAGCATTTTTTGCTGCTGTTATAACGAGAGTACTGTTATACAGGGGACTGTTATAGAGAGAGTCGACTGTATAATGAAGTTAAGCATAGGAAAGGCGATCCCATCAACGAATTAATAAGGAACTAACAGTCATGGAGGAAATGACCTCCAAGGCCGTCAAAAGGGTGGTTTTCTGGAAAAAATAAATGGATCCCAACCGCACTCCCATTGGCTGTAGTCCCGCCAGAACTTTACCCGCCAGAATGGATTTGGCACCTCCGTTTTTACCCTCATTGAGACCGGTGCCCCAAGACTGGATAAAAGCCTGGGAGAGGGCGTTGACCTGGCCCAGTTTGGAGAAGACGTAGATGTCCAGGAAGAGTCCGAAGCACGCAAATGTGGGGAAGAGGACGGAGATGATCAAAGGGAATTTATCATGGAGCTTCACCATGGTGAATATGCAGAAGGTGGGCGTGAGGATGCCAAATAGCTTCAAGGTGGGAGTGATTCCCTGGCAGAGACAGTAATTAAATTGAATATTGAGCATCTTCAACCTTCTGTAGTAATTCAAGGCCTCCTCCAGCCTTGTGTAAGGATCCAATCTCTTCATGGCGGATCTGCTCATGCGCAACAAGAACAAGAGTATTTATATTCAGCAATTATTTATTTTTTGAATTTTTGAGTCAATTCTATTGGCTTAACATATACAAAAATTTGCATACGAAATTACCGATTTAAAAGTTTAATCCAGTAATTGTTGACGGTGGTGTAGACCAAATAGGTGAACAATACAAAGTTGAAGGTTATGGAGCATCCCATGATTGTTCGGAGCTCCATGACACACCAAATGGCTCCGAGCCACCAACGATGATTTTTTGGGATTAAACCGAACCAATATCGGTGATTTGTGGTGTCGATCAGGAACAATATCATTAGTATGACCGTGCTGTTCAAAATGGGTGGGATAAAGACCCAGATGACCACGTCACAGCCGTCCGACTTCATGGACTTTATTTTCCCTGAGTAACGCCCTATAAACAATATCCAGAGACAGGAATTATTTTTTGGCTTTGTTTTGTTTTTCTTATTTGTAACATTTAATTTCAAAGCGTTGTAAAACTGTGCAAGCAGGTTCGAGAAATTGGTGGGTACAAAAACTTTATGAGTCTAGGAAATACCAAAAATCAATGCAGGGAAAAGGCTCATATTGGGCTTGAAGCAAAGAAATTTAAAAAAGCGCAAATTTTCAGGGAAATTGGTAAGTTTGTCTCGTGGAAACAAATTTTTTACAGGAAACTACGAAACTTTGCAAGTTTTAATGAGAACAATACTTGCCTGTAAATTGCTAAGATAACAAAAACAAATTTTCAGGAAATTGGTAGACATAAATTTTCAAGAAATTGGTAAGCACAAATTGTCAGGAAATTGGTGAAAACATATTTTTTACTGGAAACTAAAGATTATTTATTTATACGAAATAAATTTGCATGTTCTAATGGGAATTACAATTCCCTGGAAATTTATAAAATAACAAAAGGCTGACGTTTGGCATTATTCTCCACAATTTTCGCCGAGAATTATTTTTAGAGATTTTTGTCAAAAAATGTGAGAATGTTTGTACAGAAACAGATACAAAAAATCTCCGGGCTATGTAAATTTGAAAATTTTACATTGAAAAAAGTTTTCAGTAAACAAATGTTTCAGTCAACAAAGTTTTCAGTAAACAAGTTTTTCAGTCAACAAATTTTACAGCAAAGAAATTTTACAGTAAAGAAATTAACAAACAAATTTTACAGTACAGCAAATTTACAGTAAAGCAAATTGAGAGTTAAGCAAATTGGCAGTAAAGCAAATTTACAGTAAAGAAATTTTAGAGTAAACAAAGCAAACAAATTTTACAGTAAACAAGATGATGCAAAGTGAATACCCGAAAAACTTTTGTCCACCTCCAACACGCTATTCCACATATCGCAAATATCCCGTTTCCGCCCTCCAATTGGCCAGAGGAACAAAGTAAATATGAAATAGCCATATGAAAAGAAAATGTCCATGAGCAGAGTCGCCGGACTCTGATCTCCCAGATGTAGTCCCCACAAGAAGATCGTGAGTGTGTACAGCCACTGGAAGGTCATGTAGAGCTGATGGAGTAGCCAGAGACATCTTTGAACAATAAACGTCTGATGGCGCAAGCGCGACCCCGAACCCTTACCTTCCCACTTGAAAGGGAGTGTGACGACGAACAAGGCCAAGTTAAAGTACGTTCGGAGGCCTTTGTACGTTGCTTTGGTTAACATTATTTTTATTCCGTTTTAAAATATACAAAACGAATCTTTTCCATTTCAAATAAATATCCGGATTTTGTCCCCTTTTGCACAACTATGTCGACTGGCTCTAAAAAAGCTACTTTGAATGATACATTTACATATGTACATACATATTTCTTACCCATATTACTATACACACGTGTGATCACACCGGAAATATTGATAATTGCTCTAATTAATCGCCACAGGCAACGTTAATGTATATGAGCAGCATTGCCCAACGAAAATGCCGTCCATGGGCAATAAATAAATTATCACTGGGCAAAATCGCCTTATACATTGCTTACAGTAGCAAATACATACGCATAATTATATACTTGCACTTCAACGGTCCACTTTTCCAGGAAATAAATAAAAAATAAATATTTATAGTGATGGCATACGAAGACTAATTAGCTCCATTTTGGGATGCAGTAAAGGTCCCGATTGTGATGTGAAAATTAAATAATTATTCCGACTCACTCGTAAACGCCAGAAAACGCAAATATGTAGCATAATAGCGGTAAAAATGGCGATGGAATATGACGTTTCAGCTATCCCAACAGTATTTTTAATTTAGTTAATTAATTCATGGCACATATATAACTTCCCAAACAAGAGGCCACAAGCAAAATTTGGTTAATATGCATTTATAAAGGGAAAAAACAAAATGTAGTCAATATGCTTTTATAAAGAGCAACAAGCAAAATGCGGTCAATCTGCTTTTATCTTTTATAAAGAGAAACAAGCAAAATTTCGTCAATATGCTTTTATAAAGAGAAACAAGCAAAATTTGTTCAATATGCTTTTATAAAGAGAAACAAGCAAAATTTCGTCAATATGCTTTTATAAAGAGAAACAAGCAAAATTTCGTCAATATGCTTTTATAAAGAGAAACAAGCAAAATTTGTTCAATCTGCTTTTATTAAGAGAAACAAACAAGATGTGGTGAATATGCTTTTATAAGGAGAAACAAACAAAATGTGGTCAATATGCTTTTATAAAGAGAAAAAATACAGATAAAAACTCCCGTATTGTGAAAAAAAAGTTTTTATTGCGGATTCAGGATAATTATCGAATTAGCAAGGAACTAACCGTGATGGAGGTGACTGCCTCCAACGCCGTTAGCATGGTCGTTTTTTTAAAGAAGTAAATAGAGCCAAGGCGTATGCCCATGGGTGAGAGCGCCCCCAGGGCCTTCGCCCAGTAAGCCCCATCAACCTGCCGATGCAGCCCGGCACTCCAGGATTGAATAAATGCCAATGACAAGGCATTCACTTGTCCGAGGAGGGAAAAGAGCACCACGGCACAGAAGAGGCTGAAACCGGCGAAGAGGGGGAATATCAGGGAGACGATTAATGGGAAGGCATCATGGAGCTTCACCGTTATAAAGATGCAAAATGAGGGCGATAGTATCGTGAAGCATTTGAGGGCCGGCGTGATGGCGGGAGCGAGACAGTAATTGAGCTGGACGTTGAGTAATTTCCATAGTCGGTAATGGCGCAACATTTGGTCGAGGGTGGCGTATTTGTCCAGTGATTTCATCTTTTTTCTAGACGAAATGTGACATATAAAAACAATTCGTAGGTTATACGCTTTTACATTTCGACTCTCGTTATAACGGGCTCCCTTACAACGATTGTTTCTCTATAACGGTGGCAGAAAATGCTACCCTCAAAAACTTTCTCCAATATTTAACATAGACATTTCTGTTCTGTATAGCGGATTTTCGTTATAACGAGGAAAATTTCCTGATTCAAGCGGAACTATTATAAAGAGCCGACAGCATACAAAAATTTGTTTTGCTTAATCATCTTATGGCTAATATGAGTTTTCCTATACGATTTTAAGTACCAGCTAAATTTTATTCAAAGAATTATGTTACACTTTTCTCAAATTTTTGGTAGCATAATTTTAACTAATATTTCTTATAGTACATATATTAGTCTATATATAGCTATAATAAAAATGTTATTAAAATTATCTTTCATGTATCCGGCACATATGTATATACTGCATATTTAATAAAATATGTAGTAATTTTAATTTTTTGTTCTAATTTCAAAATTGCGATTTGCTTGTTCCAGTCTAGCTATGCTATAATTAACAATAGCCTTTTTTTATTTTTTTTTTAAAAACATGCTTCATTGCTTAAAAAATATTTTTCTATTAAAAACATTTTGCATAATGATTTACTCATAGAGCGCTAAAGTATATTTAGTCATTGGGTATTAAAAAAGCATAAATATATGCATTTTTGTTTAAGCAAAGTAACTGACGTTTTCATTTTGTCAATTAAATTTCCCAAATGTTTGATTTCATAAAGCATAATTGATTATATCAAATTTTTGAAATACGAAATTTAAGATGAATAGGTCAGAAAGTATTTTTCACCAACAATTTATTTTCTGTTCCTTTTTCACATATAGTCAAAATTTTCATATCCAGAAAGAATTTTTTTTTTAAATTTCATATCCTAAAGTTTTTCAGCAAATAAATGTTTGGTACAATGCATGACCTTACTTTTGAGAATGATAATGAAACTACTATCTAACCTGGTGAGATGTCGAAGCCAATAATTATTTAGTCTTGTGTAAACCAAGTAGGTAATGCAAATGATGTTGAACGTCGTCCCGCAGGCCATGTACGTTCGATATTCCTGAACATACCAGAGCGGACCGAGCCAAAATTCGTGTTGTGTAGGGATGAAAAGGTACAAATAGCGCTTGCTCATGGGATCAAAACGGAACATCAGGATGAGAACCATCGCGATGCCGAACATCGGCGATACGAAGCCCCAAATGAAGATGTCGCAGCCGTCGGATTTCCCCACTTTTAATTTACTCCCGTATCGATCTAGCGCAAAGCAACAAAATCCCTCCAAATATCCTTGAATATGACTTCCATGGTCGCAAATCGGGTTAGGTTCAATTACAGTTTTAAAATCGTCGGAACTTCAAGCACACGCGAATGCGTCCTTGACTAATGTGTCTTAAACTACAGCGGAGTCTCTCTATAACAAGTCTCTCTATAACAACTTTTCTCTATAACAACATTATTTTTTCCGCTCTTCCGTATAAGATACATATTTTATGTTCTATATAACAACTGCTCCCTGCAACAATATTTTTCGTCCTTCCCTTCAGAGTTGTTATATAGAGACTCCACTGTACCACATGTACAGGATTTTTAAAATTTACCTGCAAATTGTTGATCCGTGTCTAACATACTATTCCAGAGAGCACACAAATCCCTCTGTCTCCTCCCAACGGGCCAAACATATAAGGCAAAGAGGGCGTAGCCAAAGGCAAAAAAAAAGTCCATGGTCAATTCATTCACGTTACGGTTTTTTGAGCGATATCCAGTCAGAAATAAGAGGAATGTGTAAAGGGATTTTAGGATGAAATTCCATATGGTGGAATGCCATAGAATGACCTTGAAAAGTCGGGTCTCGCACTGGAGCATCTGGGAATTTTCATCCCATTTCAGAGGAAGCAATCCTCCGTATTGAGCAATGTTGAAAAAGAATCTCAGTCCCTTGTAAGTTGCCTTGGTCAGCATTTCCTGATTGTGTTCCCTTTAATCGAAAATCGCACTAACGTTGGCAAACCATGAATTGCAGTAGCTTTATCACATTCTGACACAGCAGAATAATACACCAGAAATTGGTAGTATGGCTTAAACTGAGTAGAAATGCATGGATGGGTAAAAACCGGAAGTGGATTTGCGAATAACCGGACGTAATACAAAATATATATTTAGATCATTAATTAATCTTATTAATTATACCAAGAGTACTAGGAGCTCAGGTTATGGAAGTACTGCATTTCGTAATTCAAATTGAGTTTCTGTCACACTTCTGTCACGCCATATGGCGTGCAATACATACAGCGGAGTCTCGTATAACAACCCTGAAGGGAAGGGCGAAAAATATTGTTACAGAGAAAAGTTGTTGTATATAGAACATAAAATATGTAACTTATATGCACGAAGGGCGGTAAAAATTATGTTGTTATATAGAAAAGTTGTTATAAAGAGACTTGTTACAAAGAGACTCCACTGTACATACAAAAATGAATATAATTACAGCGCTCTCCGTTTAATTGTGTGAGCAAACTATAAAATTATTCTCTAATCGCAAATTATATTATGTGGCAAAGCCAATTCTTTCAGTGATATCATTGTATTTTCTTATAGGAATTCATATGAGTATTTATTCATAATAGCATTCCTACGGCAGAGTAATTATTTTCTGGCCAAATGGGCTTGCGATCCGCAGTTTTATTATTCATTGATGTATTGCCACATTCTGGAAGGTGAGATGTACATATTTCTTCGGGTTATTTCGAGAATTAATGCTCTATGAACTATGAGGTAATGTTCGAACTATGTACGTTCTGAAAATAAATATCCTTTGTACCTGCATCCATTGATCGACTATAAAACTAGGCGAAAATATCTAAACGGGGTGGAGATTTTAAAATAGTTTTGATGACTTTACTTCCAAAAATTCCAAAAAAGGACATATCCGCTTTGTTTGTTGTTGAACATTTGTGGACTTTGATCGCAGGTCAGGAAAGGCTCATCGTAGCAACTTTAAATGGCGGCTTTCCCTTTAAAAAGAGGGCGGTGCAGGACGGGATTAAATTTTTAAAAATTGACAACGGAGGGCAAATAATTTTTGATGGTAAAAATGGAAGACAAATCCGAAGAAATAATTTTTTTAAGGGCGAGGGAGTGTACATTTTTTTGACATAGGCTGGATGCAAACAATATTTGAGCTTCGCAAGATTCCAAGGTATGACATCGGAATCGGTATTCCAAATAAAATCGGAATTATATTCATATTTTTCAGTATTTTAATCGGAATTAATATCCATATTTTTGTCAGAAAATATTTGAATTGGAATTTATATTTACAAATACATTCGAAATACAAATTCATATTCAAAAGTTGACATTTGGATTCCGGTACTTTATTGGTATTCAAAATTCTTTCATTATTTTGCTAATTCCCGCTTTCGAAAAAGTTTTTTTTTGAAAAATAAAGGTATTGCAACAATGATTTTTTAAATTGGCAGTAATATAACAATTTCGTCCGTAAAAGCATCGATTTTTGCAGAATCGTATTTGCGGAATTCATTTATAATTTTGTGTATTGATTTTACGCGTATTTTAAGCTACAAATTATGCCGGATCGCATTAAAAATAATTTTTTTTAAATATTCGAAAAGTATTTGAATACGTATTCATATGTCTAAATATTTGAATAAAATTGTATTGGATTTGGAATTCATATTTTAGATATCCGAAATTTAAATTAGTATTCACAATTAGGAAAAACAGGTATTTCAATTCGGATTTTAATTCATATTTTTTCGGATGTCATTCCTTGCAAGATTCTCCCAATGCTAAAAAATGGTAGTTTTTTAGGCGTATACGAGAGGTCAGGGGTTACGACAGAATATTTTCATGTATACATGATATATATATCTAGGTCAATTACCACAGTTTAAACTAGGTGAATCCAAAATTGCTTTCGCAATCGAAATAATTCAATTTATAGTCAAATAGGTCGCATCAAGGGATATACGGCGGAATAAACGATGGTTATTTTATATTTCGTATTTTATATTTGACCGTAATATTTTATTTATATACAGATTATGTTTTTCTCAAAAACCACACAGTTTAAGAACAAATACTGTGACTTATACGCTGCTATAAAATCTGTGGAATCGCTATGAGCATACCCTGCCTATAAAAATAATTCGGATATCAGTTATAGAACAGAACTGTGCGTTTATCAGTACAATAAAAACCATAAAAATTGCATTCATTAAATACGAAATTGATTGACAGAAAGTGAACCTACAAAATTCAGATGCTTCTTTTAATGCTCAAATTCGAAATTTTATTTGCGGGACATGAACATTTCTTTATACAGGATGTACACCACATGGCTAGGGTTCCAAGAAACGTTATGGCCCCCCTAAACAATAGCTATGATTCAACAACGCCGCAGAATAGAAAATACATGTTTTCATGTAGAATTTTATTGTGGATCTAGGAAATACAATTCATCCTATTCCGTCCAAAATTGGCGGAGTTATGGCCATTTTTTCAACAAAAAAAAATTGTTTTTCGACAAAATTCATTTTTGGTTTCTGTCTTTAGCGACAACCGCGACAAAACTTTTCAGGTTCTCCAAATCGTACAAAATGTGGCAAGCGTGCTTTCTGAGCAGAATTCCATTGCGTATCTTGAAAAATTATTCCCATTAAGATCAAACACGAATGGGCCAAGGTATGCCGAGTTTTCCGCGCCAAGTTCAAAAATAAGCCTGTTCAGTTACATCCATACTTGGTTCTGGTTTCACGGATCAAAATAAAATTTATTAACTTGTTTCTAAAGTACCATTTAATGGTGAATTAAGTAAGGACACTGCTGGATTTTGTTGCAATAAAATCGGGAAGCAATCGACTATATGGAATGATTCAGCCGGTTTTACAAGAATATGATTACACAGAATTTAGCCAAAAAATGTTGCTTTCAAGTTTGAAGTAAATATTGTTTTTATTGAAACTGTACATGTGTATGTACGCATTAAAAAATTTACTACTCAAATGCAGCGTTACATTGTCAAATAATGTGAATTTTTGAATTTTAATAGATAGGCCGTTTAGATATTAGAGTGGATTGGAGATACCCAATCAACTATTGCACGTCACCCAGGATATACTAATACGTACTATAAAGGGATTTCACTTATAACAATTATGAAATAGAGTCAACTCTCTCTATAACGGGCTCCCTCATAACCGTTTTCTCTTTATAAAGAGAAAGTGGAAAAAATTGTTCCCCCGAAAAACTTTCTGCAATAGTTAACATAGATATTTCTGTTCTCTATAACGTTTTTTCGCTATATGTACAAAATCACACCTTAACAATAAGACTTATTGGTAGAATAAATAAGCATTGAAAAATAATAGTTGAATTATTTTACTTCCGTATCCAATAGATACGAGAGTCTCATAATACATCTTCTGGCTGGAAATTAATTGTTCTACAAACTACCTTCTAAATTACGTACTCAATTTATCACCAAAAATGGGTCTATGTTTCTCGAGTGCTTCCAAAAATAAATTAAATAATGTCAAAAACGGCGTGGAGACGTGACAAAATACTTTTGATAACATTTGACACATTACACGCAAACGAATCGATTTTAATACCATAGCATCCTCCACCTCATCTGTAAAAGTAATGTATGTATATAAATACAAGGCTAAAGGACATTATGCATGTGTTATGGAATGAAAAGTGTTGTTATGGTTTATGTGTACTTATTTAGTGATGTTTCATAACAAGTGAAAATGACAAT
>JAQGBT010005670.1:0-13863 GCA_034698585.1 Disparrhopalites patrizii
ATTATTCATTATTTTCAAATGAATTTTCAAATTATTAATTGATAAATTATTCATTATTTTCAAATGAATTTTCAAATGATTAATTATTGTTAAATTATTAATTGCGAAACCATTCATTATTTTCAAATGAATTTTCAAATGATTAATTATTGTTAAATTATTAATTGCGAAACCATTCATTATTTTCAAATGAATTTTTAAATGATTAGTTATTGTTAAATTATTAATTGATGAACTACTTTCAAATTACTAATATTCGTTTTTAACCTGATCAAAACGTAATATGAACGAATTATAATTAATATCCGGATTATTAAAAACTGCCCGTAACATGTTTGAACTGGAAGTATTTGTGCATCGTTTCCTATTCGGATTTACTTTCCGTATAATTTATATATAAAGCATAAGCATCATGGGTAGGGATTAATCCCGAATTATTGGATTAGGACTTATTAGATGTAAAAATAAAATCGGAAAAATGGTTTGTAAAAATTGCAAATGCTAATAACTATTATAAACTAAATTAAAATTTCGATCAGTCACACTGCTGTTTTTTAATATTGGGATTAAAATGATTAATTTCCCCCAGAAATTCTGACAACGGATCATTTCCTGGAGTTTACTGTTGTAATGATTAAGCCAAGGGTTTATTTGCGTATAATCCGTCATCCTGGAATTATAATGCGGGATTCTCAATTTTTCGCTCTAACCTAGCGAGAGAAGAAGTTATACTTACAACAAAGCTTCAAAATAACAAATAAATAATTTCCTAAATCCCTTCGTGCCTAATTCCAAAATTAGCTCTCACCTAAGTTGTAGGAGTTAATTAACTGTCTGCATTTCCTAATTCATTCGGCTTCAGATGAAGTCCGTTCTATAATGAAAAGCTTACATCTTCCCATGGGAATTTCCCTGAGAGGTAGAATCAAATCTGATTGTGTCCATAAAGCCTCCATTTCCGAAAGAATAAATGGTTATCCATTATCCTGGAATTTCTCCTCCATTGAATTGGTGCTTTGTGGACATAATCAAATCCAACTTGTCAAGAAATGTTGACAAGGACAGAAAGCGTATAAACTCATTAAAGTTGCTGTGAAAAGTAAATTCCCCCGCCAGCTGCACTTGGCACCCATTTCTTTTATGTCTTTTCCCCCCCGAAATCTGTTTTGTTTCCCAGATCACTCCCTTCTCCCAGGATTCGGTGAATTCCGGAATAGATTCGTAAAGTTTATATTTCACCATCTATCTAAATAATGGGAGGAGAGACAAAAAAAATAAAGAAGGGCAAGACACACCCGCTAGAACTGCTCGATGAGCAGGAATAAGGTCGCAATCCATCCCAGCGTCTGCATCTACCGTGTTGAGAACAAAGGCCACGTCCGCCGTGGAAGTGTTCCCCCTCAACTTCTTTTTGCCCCTCCGATTGCCCCCAATGGGCGGTTGCCAATGGGAGGAGAAAGTCAATTTGATGTCGATGGTGGGGAGGGAAAGGTCTTTGGAATAGCCCTTGTGAACTCTCATGGTAATCCCGATGGCCACGGGGACAAAGTCCGGCTTCTCCAAATCCGGGACGTAGGCACAGAGCCTCTGGAAATCTTCCGTGGGAATGAATTTGTCATTTTGATAGCCCGCAATTTCCTCCGTGCTCGAATGGTCCACCATCCCACAGCCTTGGCTCTCTGGCTCCACGTGGAAATCTAATACAAAAAAAAATCATTCCATTATCCATTTATTCGTACACATATGTGACCTTTGCCTTAAAATACACATATGGGTAAGTGTACACACGACAGTAAATCCGATCATCTCCATTCAGTGCAAATACAGTTGTAGGTTATTTTCGACAGTTCAAAAGAATTTTCACAGCTAAAGAATTAAAATTAAATTGGAATTCCAATTAAGAATTTAAATTAAAAGTGTGTTAAATGAAATTTAAATTTTAATGAATTAATAATGATCATTTCCATCCACTATCAATGCAATTACAGGCTCTTTTCGATAGTTTAAAAGAAGTTTGGCAGATAAAGCATTTAAATTGAATTGGAATTCCAATTAAGAATTTAAATTAAAAGTGTGTTAAATGAAATTTAAATTTACACGAATTATTAATGATCATCTCCATCCACTGTCAATACAATTACAGGCTCTTTTCGACAGTTCAAAAGAAGTTTGGCAGATAAAGCATTTAAATTGAATTGGAATTCCAATTAAGAATTTAAATTAAAAGTGTATTAAATTAAATCTGAATTCAAATTAAAAGTTTATTAAATTAAATCTGAATTTAAATGAAATATTAAATTAAAGCCAGACGGAATAGAGATATCCTGATTTCCCGATTCTAACCACTCTTCTGGTTGTTTTCGTACATTTTTTGTAGACAGGTCGGTCATGTTGGTTGAGAAGCGTGATATTGACGACACAATAATCGTAGAACCAAGCCGAGCCGTAGATGACACTTCCCCGAAGCCATGGAAAACAAATGCGTAGCTTCAGGAATTGAGGGGTTGGAATGAGAAGGAAATCACTGTATAAATCAACAAACATGAATCATTACGCGACCAAATAATTTGTCACAAAAAATTTATGTATGCTGAAAGATGATGAAAGATTAAATTGTACAGTAGAAAGATTCGATCTGAATTTTGCCACCGCAACTTCAATTATTACTTTCGAATGGTTGTCTTTAGTTTAATCTTTAATTTAAGGTAAATTAGAGATGATCAAAAGCCCTAGTATACATAGAGGTTGGAGGGAAGTAATCATATTTGATCGTTTGGCCACATACAGACTCAGGGTTATTATGTTAGTTGTTGTTTACATGGATATTGGAAATGAAAATATTGGGTGACAGATGATGAACTTACAAGTGGAGTTTCTCCCAGTAGTTTTGCTCCATGTTATGTCCAGTTTGTACCTGGACATTGGCTTCGTAGCCCCAGAGGAGGCCCGAGGACAAAGTCATCTGTCTCCGCTTCCACTCATTCCTTGAGATCAACTGTGAGTACTGAATCCACTGTGGAAACAAGAAGAGTTACAGAGAGAGAGAGAGAGAGAGAGAGAGAGAGAGAGAGAGAGAGTTGACAGAGAGTGACAGCACGCAAGACGTTCCGAGATAGAGAAAGCAAAGATAGAGCAGTCAAACCGGGAGAAAAGTAGGAGGCAAGAAGGTAGAGACAGAAGAAATCCAAAAGAAATGGGATACTTTGACATTCCATAAGCATGAAAAGAGCAAAGATGAGATAAAAATGACTGAACAGAGAAAAAATACTGAACAAATAAATAAATGAACAAGAGAAGGGAAGCAAGAGGATGGGCAGAAAAATGGGACAGGAGGAGACCGGAGAAGAGAGAGAAACAGGTCAAGAAGAGGGAAAGTAGAGAAAGAGAGAGAAGGAATGGGATCCAGAGGATGACGACCGAAATAAAGAGATTAAAAACAGAGAGATGGAAACTGGAGAAAGAAATAGAGAGAGGATAAAGGCAGGAAAGGAAAGCCCGAGAGGGAAAGGCAATGCAGAGAGAACGATAAAGAGATGAAGAGCGAGTAAGGACGAGAGAAGAACAGAGAAAGAGTGAGCAAGAGAGAGAAAGAGTCCGATTAACAATGACAAAAGGAGACACGGAGACAGATGGATAGTGAGAAAGAGAGAGAAACAGCAAGAGAGAGATGGATAGCGAAAGAAGAAGTAAGAGAGCTCAAATGAAAGAGAGAAAGAGAGAGAGAAGGCAACAGAAAAAAGAAAGGAAAGAGAGAGAGAGAGAATAATGTTACAGAAGGAGAGAGAAGGATAGAGAAAGAAAGAGAGAGAGAAAAATATAGAGAGAAAAGGATACACAAAGAGAGAGAGAGAAATAGAGAGAGAGAGGACGAAAGAGAGAGAGAAATAGAGAGAGAGAAATATAGAGAAAGAGAGAGAGGACGAAAGAGAGAGAGAGAGAAGGATAGAGAAAGAGAGAGAGGACGAAAGAGAGAGAGAGAAGGATAGAGAAAGAGAGAGAAGGATAGAGAAAGAGAGAGAGAAAAATAGAGAGAGAGAGAAAGATAGAGAAATAGACTGAGAAAAATAGAGAGGGAGAAGGATAGAGAAAGAGAGAGAAAAATAGAGAGAGAGAGAAGGATAGAGAAAGAGAGAGAGGACGAAAGAGAGAGAGAGAAGGATAGAGAAAGAGAGAGAGGACGAAAGAGAGAGAGAGAAGGATAGAGAAAGAGAGAGAGAAGGATAGAGAAATAGACTGAGAAAAATAGAGAGGGAGAAGGATAGAGAAAGAGAGAGAGAAAAATAGAGAGAGAGGCGGATAGAGAAAGAGGGAACGAAAGAGAAGGAGATATAGAGAAGGGAGAAGAGAAAGATTGAAGGAAAGAGAGTGAGAGTGGCGAGAAAGAGAGGCAGAGAAAACGGAGAGACTGAGGTAGAGAGAGATAACGAAGAAGTGAAAGCGAGAGAAACAAAGAGGGAGAGAGTGCGGGAAAAAAATAAACACGCACCCACACCAATCAATGTATTTACTACGGCAATTGTAAAGAAAACATACTCCCACATTCTTAAGCACATAAGTATACACTTGACTACACTAAAGCTAATAATAATCGTTCTTACCCTGCAATTATTGACGTTATTCATTTCCAGGGACTTTGACTGTAGTTATTGCCCACGGGAAAAAATCAATGATGTATCGAATCTAAACAAATATATATTTTTCTTTGGAAATGACCAATTCTTTCTCCCACTGAATTGGATGGAGTCTGCACGAGAGCTGAAATCAGCTGAAAAGACGACTGACTTACTTTTCTTTTTGGAGGAATTGCACAGGAAATCTCTCCATCGGGGCTCATGGTAAGGCTGATGATGACTCGGGATTTCCCGAGTCCCTCCGATTTGGGGGAAGGAGAGAAGGAGCGTGAGATAAAAAAGGTCTTCCTCTCTCTCTCTCCCTTCCTCTTTTTACTTGGGCTAGTGACTTCTACGGGAGAGAGAGATAGGTGGAGAGACGGAGGATGAGATGGCGATATTCTGCTGCGAGAGGGAAAGAGTGTTGATTTCTCTCGGCCACAAAGGAGCTTAATTCCAGAGGCTCGTAAAAGGGAGATAAGGGATGAGTCACACCAATCAAACGAATGGCGAATTGATTTCAAAAGGGACGTATAAACTACTTTTTGGTGTTACCCCACAGAATTCTCACGTTTTTTCCCCTTTATTTTCCCAGCAACAGTTTACTTTTTTAGGGATTGGCATGATCCCAATTGTTCCCTTTTGCACTTGCTCTCCCTTTTTTTTCTTTTTTTCCTATTTTCTCCTCCAATGTTTTTTAGCTGGCTGTTACATCCTCTGCCAGCTTCAATTTGTTGGTGCAAGTTTTTCTCTTTTCTTTGTTCAGTGAGTTTTGGTTCTCCGGCATTCTTTTTCTTTTGTTGTAGCTTTCTCCATTTCTATCCCAAATTTCTCCTTCTCTATTTCTTTAGTTTTTCATTTTTCTTACTTTTATACCTTGGCTTTCCGTTATCCATTGATTTTTGGGCTTATTCCTTATCCTTTGTAATCTGCTTTCGTCTCCCTTTGCATTATTGCGTTCTGCCTTCTCTTTCATTTTTTTTGTTATTTCTCCTTCGTTATTTTTTGTTTTGCGTTCTCTTTCATTTTTGTCGTTATTTTTTGTTTTGCGTTCTCTTTCATTTTTGTCGTTATTCCTCTTTCGTTATGTTTTGTTTTGCTTTCTCTTGCATTCATGTTAATTTCTCCTTTGTTGTTTCTTTTGCTTTCGCTTTCGTTTTTTCGCTCCTTTTGTTGTTTCTTTTGCTTTCTCTTTCATTATTTTTTTCTCCTTTGTTGTTTCTTTTACTTTCTCGTTCGTTTTTTTCTCTCCTTTGTTGTTTCTTTTGCTTTCTATTTCATTATTTTTTCTCCTTTGTTGTTTCTTTTGCTTTCTCTTTCATTATTTTTTCTCCTTTGTTGTTTCTGTTGCTTTCTCTTTTGTTTTTTTCTCTCCTTTGTTGTTTCTTTTGCTTTCTCTTTCATTATTTTTGTCTCCTTTGTTGTTTCTTTTGCTTTCTCTTTCATATTTTTTAATTTCTCATTTGTTGTTGGTTTTACTTTCTCTTTCATAACTGCTTTTATTTCTCATTTGGTGTTGGTTTTGCTTTCTCTTTCATACTTTTTTTATTTCTAATTAGTTGTTTCTTTTGCTTTGTGTTACTTTTCGTTGTGTTTTGCTTCCTCTTTATTTTATTATTTCATTTGCCGTCTCTTTATGCTTCGTTATTTCTTTTGCGTTCGTTTTCGTTATGGAATATGCTTTTTCTTTAATTTTTATTACACCTCTTGAAACTTTCTTTTGTCATTTCTTTTGGCTCCCTTCTCCACATTTCCCTGCCGTTTTCGGCCTTCATATTTTAATTCACTATTTTATTCATTGCTATTTCTTTATTCATTTGGTACTTGAACCCATTTCACTTGTTTTCTTATTCATATTTTGCTTGGACGCTTTTCCCTGCATTTTATTCCCCAATCGTTCCGAATTTTGCTTTCCCTTCCTTTCCCTCCCATATTTGAGTGTCTCTTTGTTTTTATTTTACTTTCAATTTCTTACGTCTTATTCTTTGTTTTCTTTTGCTTAATATATTTTACTTTCCCTTTTAGTTGATTTTCTATCTTCCTTTATTTGCTTCGATTCTTACGTTTTTCCCTTCTCTTTTGCATTCCGAACGTATCATATTTTTTCTCTTTATATCATCAACCTTTATATAAATATTTATTTTACCCAAACTCTCATTTTGCTAGCCAGTCTCTTTTATTTTGACTTAACGCTTGGTCGTATTTTCTTCCTCAATTTCTTTTTCACTACTTTCTCCTTAGCCCACTCCGTCTTACTTCCTCTTTCCTGATTTACTCCATGTCACTCTCTCTTTCCCAGTTTATTTCTCCTTCTGACTGCGGATCTCTCATTTCCTCTCTTATTCAGGCTCCACCTCACTCAATTTCTCTCGCTCTTGCTTTCTCTCTCTCTCTCTCTCTCTCTGGAGATGCTTCAAAGTAATTACTTTGTAGTGGGGCAGGCAGGAGTAGTAGTTTCCCCTCCTTTTAACACTTCCAGTAATTCTCTCCAGCACGGCCTCTTTCACCCACGGAATTCCACGCTTTCACTTTCCCTCTCCAGCTCTCATTCCACAAAACGCCAACTGCACCGTCCTTCACAAGGCATCTCGAGCACTCTCTCTCCCTTCAATCTCAAGTGCACTCCAAATTCTCTTTGTAGTTGGCGAAAAAATGGGCTCTATTTTTTTTAAAAGAGACACAACCTTGACAACAAAGTCATAATATTGTAGTCAAACGCTAAGTAAGCGGCGTGGATTTTTCACGGGGTACAATTTACTAATGACTTGGCGACACAATCGTCCCATTTTTAATTTATTTGTGGACCTCCATGCACATTCGGGTAGAATGACTGTACTCGCACGTAATAAACGGAGATTATTAATGCAATATTAAATTCCCCGAAATTGCGGGAGTCACCAGATTTATGTACTTTTCGGGGATTTTCCTGCGTCGAGGGATGAGCCGGATTTTTTGTCGGTTGTAATTTAGAAAGGCCCTACATGACAGTCTCCGTAATTAATTGTGCCTCCCGGTAGGAGTTCCTCTGCTGGGAATTGGGACTAATTTAATTAGAAAAACGTCAACCATTTATACAGCAAAAAGGTTTTATTTGGGTCGTTTCATATGTTTAATTTACTGCTTTGGTTATAATAATAAGACTGTTGGGTAATAATATTATGTATCTACTGCAAAATTATTACTCACAATTCATTGTTCTACGAATTTTGGGGGGAAATTCAGGAATGAACGGTCTAAGTGAACGAATTGGACTTTGAAGTTGCAAACAAGATTATGAAACCCACCAAAAGTTGGGTTAGATGGATGCCAAGCGGAAATTTCAAGGCCAGGCTACATTGTTGCAAAAACAGGTGTTATCAAACGTCAAAAATAAACACAAGGACTTTGACGCAAGATCCAGATTTCACAGGTGGAAGGGGTGGAATGAATGATTTCAAATGTAAACAAAGACATTATTTTTTGGTCCATAAAAAGGTTTCTGTTTTTTCGGCGCAAAAGATTGGAGCGACGTCAGAAAAAAGGGGAAATGAAATGCTTTGGCAAACAATGACCTCCTCGAAGGATGTTTTTCCCAGACATTCCCCCTTTTTTTCGCCCACTGACTCATTCTGACTCTCGGACTGTGGCTTCCCTCAAATTCCTGGGAGTTGTATTTGTACGAGGATGTCGTCGGGAAATGTAATCGTTATCCGTTCGAGTCATCCATCCAGTCAATTACGTTCATGTGACACTCGGACGAGCTTCCGGATTCTGGGGAATCCCGATTTTTTTTTATTCTTGGACATAATGGTTAGTAAGAATGTATGACGTATTACATTCCATTCCAGATATTGATCTGGATGGATCAAAATACAAGGAAATCCAATGAATATGGCCACTTTACTTTGACAAGCGCTAGACTATTATTCACATTTTTCCCGTTTGCCTTGACATTTACAGAATACAATTATAATTTTTTAGTTTTTTCCCAAATTTGTTTTCATTTTGTCCATTAGAATGCATTATGAAGAAAATAATGTATCTTCTTGCTCTCCTCAAAACGTTTCTAAATGAAATTAGATGTGATAATTTCCGTTTCATATACAACCATAGCTAAATTCTTTGATCTAAATTCCGCACAGAGTAAATATATCGACCTATATATACCGTATGTTTACCGTAAAACGCAACCGGCTCTTCTGCTTATAACTTCTCTACAACAAGGTGTAGACATGCGATCACTAGCTTGTTAGAATGCTAAGAAGCCAAGCTTTCAGAATTGATAAAGACGTTTATTCAAAACGATTGCATTTAAAAATAATGATACGTGAAAAGCGTTAAAAAATCCCATGTTAACATATAGCGGTTAACAAAATTTCGTCCTGTGTCATTTTAACTTGTGCAATATTTTCGGATTGGAAATGATAGCTTGTTGGAATTGTAAAAAGTCAGGCTTTTAGCATGGGTAAATGTTTTCATCTGGAACTTTTCCATTCAAAATATATGGGAAAATAAACGCACGAAGTTTTTCTCATGTTGACAACGACACGGCCAGCATGCGCAAACCGTAAAAAAGCGTTTTAAGGAACTTTTCGGAAATAATCTACCGGCGCGAAGGAAATTCCAAATGATATCGATATTGCTTTATTCAAATGATCTTGAATTTCCCGCAATATTTGTCATCATAAATTTCGTGAGATTTACAGTGACGTTGACAAAAGAGTAAATGTTCTGGATAATTAAATCTTACGGCAATTACTTTAATTCAATTTTTTGATCTCTGAATAGAGAGTACAATTTTTTGGAGTAAAATCTCCAGGTAGAAATTGAATTTTGCAGCTCGTGGAAAATTTCGAACAAAAAAGAGTAGTGAAAAAACGAAAAATACAAAATTTCATTAAGATCCCGAAAATATTGAAAAAACAAAATGGCACAAGATGAGAATTTGTTAACCCCCATATGTTAACATGTGATTTTTTAGCGCATTTCATTTGCCATTAATTTAAAACTGAAAGGTTTTGAATGAAACCACTTATCAATTCGGAAAGCTGGACTTCTGAGCACTCCAACAAGCTAATGCTCTCGTGTCTTCGCCTTGTTTTAGAGAAGTTATAAGTATAAGAACCGGTTGCGTTTTTCGGCGAACATACGGAATGTACATGTGTACATAATTATACATGTAAGTAATAGTAATAGAGAAAGAACAGGCAATTTTCTGCTTACCAATTCCGCCAATGGCCTTCCAGAATTCCAGAACATTTCCCTTTATCTCTGTCTTCCGTGAGGAAAGTCAACTAATTTGAGTCTGAAAAGTCCGGAAGTGTGTCGCGACCTTTCGTTGGAACATTTTCCTCATGAATAATTAACCTCTGACTTTCCTTTGAACCGTGACCCCATTTTGGGAGGAAATTATTACACTTTTACTTTGTAATTCTCTCAACCTAGTTGTTGACAAAATTCGAAATTTTTAAGTATATAAAACAGCAGAAAAAACTCTTTTTTACCAACTACCTACATGTCTTCCTCATTCCAAAGATCATTTTTCAGCATCATTTAAACCCTGAAGGACAAAATTAAGGGCAAACTAGGCTTATAATTAATGTAATCAGTGACGATATAAAAGGCTTCAATAAATAAAATATTGTTAATACAAAAGAAAGCTGGCCATATTCGGAATTAGGCAGGACGGCAGTTGGTCACAAACATTTCCACATCGAATCACATTTGTACCAACGGAAACTTTGTTCATTTATTTCTCTTTTGCAAAAACTGATGAAAGAGTATAAAGTGAAAGTAAATAAAGGAGTAAATGGAGAGTTCTCATATTTTACTCTCTCAAGAGCGCACCTTGACATTTCCCATTTTCTCCAATGAAAAAGGTTCCATCAGCCTCTCTATGATATGTATAATTCCTACCCCAAAAAATCTTAAAAGGATCGAACCACAAACAAATAAATCTAATTCCATCGTAGTTATAAAATGTGGAGCATCTTGTGGTTCATTAGAGGGGAATTTTCCCTGTGTGGGCGTCAGAGTGTGGGCAGAGGCTTTGGTGAAATAAACGATTTTTTCCCGGTGATTATTAGACGCACTCAAGAAGTCCTATGAATTCCAATGCCGTATGATTTCCTCTCTTGAATAAATAAACATGCACATACAGTAACATCCGAGATGTTGGCAGCTGGCAGGAGAGGCTTTTATTTCATGGGGCTCTTTTTAGACATGGGAGATATGTACGTATGTTTGTCTGTGTAATCGGGAGAACAGCGATGCATGCAGACATTGTTCACTTACAGATATTACAGTGCATAGGCCCATACAGAAACTTTGGAAGGGCTTATACATGCCTACGTGGAAATTAGTATGGGTTTGTCTAGGGAAACGGGGAAAGGGATGCATACAATCATATAGATATTATTTATGAAATATTTATGCTCTCATCATGCCCGCACTTTATTTATTTGTCTTGAGGGTACAATGCAGGAGGTAAACATTGAAAAGCGAACTTTCCACCTCCAAATGAATGACTATTTTATTACTCACTCTTTCTCTGTTCATAGATCTCCACTTTCATTTGTTCTTCCACATTCGCATTTTTTGATTTTTACACTCTACACTCGCTTTCTTGTCTCGCTTTTTCTTCCTCGCTTTCCGTCACCCTTTCTCTCTTTCTTTCTGAGTCGCTTTCTTTTTCTCTGTTTCTGTCATGCTTTCTCTATCTCTCTCTTTCTGAATCGCTTTTGCTTTCTCTCTATTTCTCTCTTCGGAATCGCTTTCTCTTCCTCCCTTATTTTCTCGGTTCCTGTCTATCCTCATGAATCACTTTCTCTTTTATTCTCGCTGTCCCTTTCCCTCGTTTTTTCTTGCCATATCTTACCGTTTTTCTTTCTTGTTTTCTGTTACAGTCTCTCTATGGTTTTCTCTTACAGCGTTTCTGACTTTCTCTTACAGTCTCTCTGGCTTTCTCTGAGAGTCTTTATGGCTTTCTCTTACAGCCTTTCTGGATTTCTCTGAGAGTCTTTCTGGCTTTCTCTAGCAGTCTTTCTGGCTTTCTCTAGCAGTCTTTCTGGCTTTCTCTAGCAGCCTTTCTGGATTTCTCTTACAGCCTTTCTGGCTTTCTCTTACAGCCTTGCTAGCTTTCTTTTACATTGTTTCACATTCTCTTTCGCGTTTTTATTCTTTCGCGTCACTTTTTTATTTTTTCTAGTCTTAAGCTGTACATTCCTCTTTATTCGTAGTTTTTTCTTATGATTTCGGATTTGCGGTCGCTTGCTCTTTCTATCTCTTGATTTAGCTTTCTCGTTCTGCTTCTGACTTTCTCTCAGATTTTAGCTGTTAATTATTCCTCGTCTCTCACTTTCTCTCTTTTTAGCCGTAGCAGTATCTCTGTCATTGCCTTAGTTTTGCTCGTTCTCTCTTGCCTACCCTATATCTATACAGATTTGTTCACTCGCATTCTCTTTGCTTATCAATCTGCCTTCGCTCTCTGTTTGCCTATTTCGGTTTGTCTCTTATTTTGTATAATATAATTTTGACTTGCATAATATTTCTTTGTATTTTGCTTTTGCTCTTTTTGCATTTTGATTTCTCTCCCAGCCTTCCCTCTCGGAGTTTCTCTGTTGCCCTCCGACTCCTCTCTCTAGTCCTTTACTTTCCAAGAAAAGCATGCACACGCTAAGGATTTATTCACCACGAATTTTCTCCATTAAGAAGTGGAGGAAATGGAGGAAGGATGTTTTTCTGCTTCTGCCATTCTGACTGGCAGCCTTTCACTTAAGGAGCAGAGATTTTACTAATAAATCTGACACCGAAAATTATAATGAGCACATCAACTCATATTTACTTCCTGGCGTTCTTGTACATCCAATTACTTTTGTAGTAAAAAAAATATTGCGTGCTTTATTTCTGTCCCTGCTCACCGAATAAGTTTTTACTGAGTAATCTTCCACCTATGACTTTCATTTTCCTATGAAATCCCTTTTCTAGAAGATTTAGAAGTCTACGAGGAATTATTTGTGTGCTTGGCAATGCCGCCTTGTTTTGTTTTTCTATTTTTGTTAAATGCGTGCACTTTTCCGCTTTTCTTCCTGCAGTGTTATTTCCATAATTGTTTGGTCCAAGCTGTCACCTTCGTTTACGTAAATTCCGGGTGCAAACATGAATTTTGGATTTGTGGTCAACTCCCACGAGGAAAAAAACTAGATGGAAATGTACCAGCGCCTGTCTCGGTTCTTGTAAGGGCACGGCTCCAGTTTCAAAATGACTTTCGCCCAGGACATACTGGAAGGGGCTCCAAGGAATAGTAATCATCATCTTGGCCATCATTATGCTGGTACCCACACGTTTGATTCCAGCCTCCTGCATTATTTTGTCATTGTGACATCACTTTTGAAGAAGGATACAAAAAACAAATAAAGGGAAGCAGATGGGGGACTTCTAGACTCATGTAAAATTCCGGCGGAGGAGGACAAATTATAATTTCAAATTAAGTACAAAATTGCAAAGGATGTACGCCAGACTCGGCGATATGAGTTCAGAGAGTGCTAGAGTGAGAAGAAAACTATTGGGAGCCAGGGGACAACAGGAACAATCACGAAGAAGACCGAGATCATGCCAGTCAAAATATGGGGAAAGAGGATACAGAGAAGAAATGAGGAGCGAAAATAGTATCAAAAGACTGGAAGGAGAGGAAAACAGAAGAGACAAGAAAACATCAAGAGAAATTTAGCAAAAATTCAATAAAGAGAAAGACGGCATAAATTGAAAGACGAACCATTTGGAAGAAAAGAAGCAGAAGGAGAACACAAATTTTCGAGCCTTAATGTAGTGCTTGAGAGGGGAAAATGCAGGAAAATAAAACGGTGGTCGAAAATAAAACATAGGAAACAGAGACAAATAATGTGAAGAGAAAGTCACAAATTAAATTCGAGAGAAAGTCTTACAAGATTCATGAAAGAAAGTGTTGCAAAAAGGCTGATAAAAAAGTAGACAAGCGAGTTAGAAAATAAAGTTGCAACAAAATTAAAACAATGTAAAAACTAAAGTACAAAAACCTGTGTAAAATAAAATACGAAGAAAATTGCAAGAAAAGTCAAGTTCAAAAACTAAAATAAGGAGAAAGTTGCAAGAAAAACAAAGTAATTCGAAAACTAAAATAAGGAGAAAGTTGCAAGAAAAACAAAGTAATTCGAAAACTAAAATAAGGAGAAAGTTGCAAGAAAAACAAAGTAATTCAAAACCTAAAATAAGGAGAAAGTTGCAAGAAAAACAAAGT
>JAQGBT010005671.1:0-13862 GCA_034698585.1 Disparrhopalites patrizii
GTTTTTTCGTTATACCGGGGAAGGTCTGAATCCCCGACCAGTAGATGTCTTTTGCTATAACGGTTTTAGGCCACGCCTTCACACGCTATACCGGTTTTTTCAAATTTCTGAATCCCCGCTATTAATTCCTTTTTGCTATACCGGTTTTTTCAAATTTATCTTTCCCCCACCATAAATTCCTTTTTGTTATAACGGTTTTTGGGCCACGTCCTCACACGCTATAACGGTTTTTCTGTAATTTCGAATCCCTCGTCATTAAAACCGTTTTTTAACGGTTTTCCTTATGCCGGTTATTCGGTATAACGGTTTTTCTGGCTGCTTTTTGCTAAACCGTTATAAAGAGAATTGACTGTAACAGCATTTCTCTATAACAATATTATTTTACTCGCTTTTGTTATACTTTCAATACATATTAAATGTTCCATATAACAACATTTCCTTGTATAGCTATATTTTTTCCTCTTCCCTTCAGTGTTGTTGTAAAGACCACTGTAATATAGACAATAATAACCATTGTCAAATTTAGCGCTTGAAATTTTGTGAAATTCTGGTCAGACTGAATAATAATATGGTGAAAGTGAAAAACAAAGTAAATTTGTTTGGTTTGAATTCCACAGTCTGATGATGAAGAGCGTTGGCGGGTTTTTCATTAAGCGTCGGCTGGACCGCAAGGAGGGACAAAAGGACATCCTGTATCGCGCTATTCTCCAGTCCTACATGGAGATTTCCTTGGTGGACGACAATGACATGGAATTCTTTATTGAGGGTGGACGCACGCGGACGGGCAAGCCCTGCCATCCAAAAGGCAATAATCTATTTTTTTGTATTTATGTTGGGATTATCTTGGAATCATTTCGGAAAATTTTTGGGTCTAAACGTTGCATCACAAATTTGATTACGCAGAACCTCCATTAAAAACGGTTACACTTAGATTAAAGGCAATACATATTTTTGTATTTATTTTGGAATTATTTTCTATTTTTTGATTACATTTGGACTAATTACGGTGTTATTTTGAGACTATTTATTTCGGTATTATTTTGAATGTACATAGTTTATAAGTATTTTATATCTAATTTGGATGTATTTTGGACTTATTCTGGATGCTTTTTGGATGTATTTTGAAATTATTTGGATTTATTGCTGGAACATTTCGCAATTTGAATGTATTGGAAATCTTGAATAAGAAATTTGATTAAAGCGCTGTAAAAATATTAAATGTATTTACTACCCCGCAGGCGGTCTCCTCAATTGCGTCATCGACACGTTGATGAGCAAAAAGGTGGATGACGTCTACATCGTGCCGGTCAACTTTAGCTACGAAAAACTTCTGGAAGGCAACTACATTCGAGAGCAATTGGGAAAGAACAAGGTCCAAGAAAGCTTCTTCACGGCCGCCCTTGGCCTCTGGAACTCCGTTTATGGTAAAAAATTTGGTAATGCCCGCGTGGATTACGGCAAACCCTTTTCTGCCAGAGTAAGTGCTCCGGTTGTACTATCTAAAAACAATTCGATACAAATTTTGAAGGAAGAAATTTTTTTCCGATACATTAACCAAGTCTTATAAAAAATTCCAAGCTTTGAACATCAGTTTTATTTTATCAATGAGCAAATTTTGACTCAAAACAAAAACAAGCTTGCGATACGAATGAAGAAACAAGAATTCAAGAATGTTTGCAAGAATTATGCAAATTTGTTAAAGCAATATGTAAATGTATACCAGCATTTTGTGATTTTATGCAAGAAATATGCAACAAACATATTTTTAAACTGGAAGAAATAAATTTTAGTACGTTTTGCAAATTTGTTTCAAATCTGACCCGCAGGAATTCATCCAATCCTACCAGGACATGAAGTCTCCTGCAAGACACCTCCGAGGCTCGAGTCAGGAGAGCTCGGACAGCGAGAAGGAGATCACCCAATCCAGAAGATCGTCCATGCAAAGTCAGTCGTCATCCATCTTTGGCTCGGAGATCCCCCTCGACCAACGGGATTTGGTTAATAACTTGGCCAATCACGTCATTTATAGTAAGATTCCATTTTCATAATCTCCTCCAAATCCAGTGTAAATATGTATACATGTATACTGTTAATATGTATACATCTGCTGATACGTACTGTGAAATTTTTTATAGACGGCGTAACGCAATTTACCCTCATGTCCACGAGCGCCATTGCATTCATCCTGCTGAACAAGTACAGAAATGGCGTTGCAATGGACACCTTCCTCAATGAGATGGAGATTCTGAGGGAGGAGCTTGTGAAGAGAAAGTACTCCGTCTTCTACGACGGAGATGTCCGGGAGGTCGTCGAGCATGGGGTATGTTCTGGGTGACGGGCGTGATTTTTCATCTGTAGTATATTATATACAGTCGACTCTCACTATAACAGCACCCTACCGGAGCATGAAATGGTGCTGTTATATTGAGATGCTGTTATAGAAAACTTAGCAAAAGAATAATAATATCGATTAATTAACAACAATTTCAGATATAGTATTGATAATTTAATAGATTATTTCAATATTTACACAATTTTCCCAAAATGAAGAATTTTTGTTGAAAAAAGAATAAAATTGCGATATTTTATAGTTGAAGTGCTGTTATAGAGAAAAAGCTAACTTTAAAGGGGCATTTGATCCCATTTGGGTGCTGTTGTAGAAAGAAAATACTGTTATAGTGAGAGAAATGTGGTCTAGGGAAGGGAAAACCTTGCTGTTATAGCCAGTGCTTTTGTAGAAGGAGCCGTTTACTTGATGAATGATGAAGCTCTCGGGAGGATCCCAGACTGCTGTTATAGTGAGAGTGCTTTTATAGAGAGGACTGTTATAGTGAGAGTCGACTGTAGTGCAAAATTTCCATTGTAGCCATTTTATTAAATACCCATTTCAGTAAATAAAGCGTGATCAATTATTTACAGCTCAAAGTTCTGGGTCCGACGCTGGTGAGGAAAGAACTGGTTAAGACGGGAAATCCGGCGCAACCAACCCAGGTCATGCTTAAGCCCGTGACGTCCTTGCCTAATGTCATTGACCTATCCTACTACTCCACCTGCGTCCTTCCTATCTACGCCATGGAGTCTGTTATTGGTAACATAATTTGTCTTTTTAGCCATTATTAGATATTACTAGTCAAAACGTGTGCTATAGTAAACAAATTTGGTAGGAAAATATTTTGCTTTACAATATGTTGCTAGTTAGCGAATTTGTAAGCAACATAGCTTGCTTGCTAGTACAAAATGTTGCTAGCAAACAGATTTGTTAGCAATATATTTCGCTACTACAAAGCGTTGCTAGTAAATAAATTTTCTGGAAAAATATTTTGCTAGTACAAAGTGTTGTTAGTACACACATTTGTTAGCAAAATGTTTTGCTGTAGTACAAAATTTAGTAATAAATTTGGTAATAAAATTTAGCTAAAATATGCTATATAAATATGTTTGGTCAAAAACAAAATTTTTACAAATTTTGCCATACATTTAAGCTACAATAATAAATTACGTATAAGATATTTAATTTGCAGATGATGATTAAGCACTTTTGTTTTCGCAGCCACGGCAATTTTATCACTCACAAAAGAATCTCAAGCGGAGTCCGGCATGGACATTGTTCTTCCGGAGCGAAAGTTACTAGCAACATGCTTGGAGCTCTGCGGAATCGTTCAAAACGAATTTATTTTCCACCCACCCTGCACCACGTTGAAGGACACCATTCGCAAGTCCTTTGAATTCCTCCAATCCGAGGGGGTTTTGACGCTGAGACTGGTAATAACTAGATTAAAATTATACCCACATATTATACAGACAAAAATTTGCAAAAAAAGAGGTAAAAATGTACTCAGATTTTTCAAAATAAGGGGAAAATACGTACAAAAGTTTGCAGAAAAAGTTTGAGAGAATGCAAACAAATTTACAAAAAAGTAGAAGAAAATGTACCCAAATTTGTCAAAATAATAGTTAAATGCGTACAAAAATTTGCTAAAAAAATGAAGGATAAATCGCACACAAATTTGTCTAAATATGTTTAAAATTACGTGCAAAAATTTGCAAAAAAAGGAGAAGATGTACACAATTTTGTCAAACTGAGGGTAAAATATACGTACAAAAATTTGGAAAAAAATGGTTCAAAACGTAAATCCAGAAAAAAAGAACTATAAAACGTTACAAATTTCAATGAAAATGAATAATTCTGTAGGGATCTCCGTTAGAAGATAGCGAGGATGAGGACGGCTTAATAATAGAGCCCTCCATGGTCCTCGTGAGCCAAAGTCAATGGAGTCGGGAGAGGCTGGTGTACCTCAAGAATCTCACGAAGCCCCTGCTGGACACCTACGCCGTGTCCTGCCACACTCTCAAGCGCCTCATTGGCTGTGAGGCCCTGGAGAAGCCCCTGCAAATGGACATGCTCACCGAGGTCAAGTCTCACATCCAGCAGCATAACATCACCTACGGTAAAAAAAAACAAAATTATCCGAAACTTTCCAAAATTTCCGAAATTTCTCTTTCCAGATGCGTCTGTTTTAGAAAATTCTATATAATATACATATTTCGTTTAATTAAAATGGGTTAAATTAAATTTCATAGGCGAAAGTGTGGCGCTGGATCCCATCCGAAATTTCATCAAACTCCTCGTGAGCTGGCAAGTCCTGGAATTTTCCCGGAGGGACGGAGTGTCCACCTACTATTTACAGCAGCATTTCGACAACGAAGAGGCGGTCCAAGAGGTCTTTCAAAGGATCCATAGGTTTCATCTCTAAACTATAATTTTATGGGGCGGGAATATTTAAGAGAAAAAAAAGTATTAAAACACTGTATATTTTAAAACGTGTATTTTTTATCGGAGCAACATTATCATGCATTTTATCCCCAGTGTGAAGGACTTTAAAAAAAATGTGACCTTACCTATAGAAATATGTTTGTACGTGTGTCACTCACTATTTTGTAAGGAAGTCAGTAGCATATAGAATCTATGTAGGGAAATATTTGTGAAAAAAATTTTGTAAAAAAAATTTTTGTATATGTATTTTTGTATGTACTCCGAAAAAATTCCTTCCGGTCAATTTTTTTTAAAATGTTTTCCCTCTTTATACAGAAATACTTTTTTTATGGGTGTAGTCGTTTAGCACGTTTTGAAGGTCTCTTCCTGTAACTATTCCTTTTGTATTATATGAGTCAGTTTTACATACACGATGGCGGGGGCTTTAACCCACAACTATATACAGATACATATGTGTGCATTGACGTAATTTAATTGCTTCAACGGTATGAGCGTGTTTTATAAATGGGAAAAAGTGAGAGTGAATAAAACCCAGTGGATTTGTGTGAGCTGTGACAAGAGATTTTTTGCCCCTGATTTTTTTCACTTAATTCCATGGGCAAGATTAGCCATGCCGGCAAAAAGGAACAACAGAGAATAAGTTGCTGAATTATAAATAAAAAAACGACGATCATTTTAATTATTTTGCGGAAATTAATTTTTCCACACGGAATTAATTTGTAAATTTTTGCTTCTCGGCAAACCAACACGGGTGGAGACACCATTGATTTTCCAACCATCCAAAATATACAAGTACGAAATCAGTTCATCAAGAATAATTTTAGACAAACTATTCATTCATATATTATGTAATTACATATATGTGTATTTACGTACATATGTTTGTGCGTATACATACTTACACAATAAGAACACATAGAAAAACTTACGAGAGATGTCCGCTGAACAGTTTTTTCCAGGTTGAAACGAAAATGCAATGACAGCCTCTAATTTTCCTTGATATGCACCTTTGTTTTTAGGTCAGAAATGTTTTTAGGATGGCAGAAAGTTGCCCACTTTTCGCATGCAAATGGGTAAGTGGAAAGGAAAAAAAAGGAGGGGAACCATACAATATTTATATATAATGGCTATTCCACTTCACTGCAGTGGAAGTAATGGTTGAGATGGAAAACATCCCATGTCTTTTTCTTGCATGGAGAGCTCTAATGGGAGTTTTACGGAGTAAATTGCACCAAAAGGGGTGTAGAAGCTCCAAAGACAAAATGTATAACTATACATATCAGTATACATGCATATAGTGATTAATGCTAGTAGCATGGCATTACTATAATACATATTGTTTTTGTAGTTCTAATATGGTATACATATACAATTTTGGTCTCAGATGTTGAATTCAGGTAGAATGGGGCAGGACCGAGCCTGGATATTACTGTGATAGTAATTTTTTTTATAAATTGAGGATAAATATAATTTGATCATCTCCATGCGGCCGAAATGCGTGAATGATCATCTCCAGAAATTAAACAATTTCCATATTTTTGATTCTGCGCTGTATTCGGGTAGAAAAGACTTGCAGTATGTATGTATATATGTACATTTTTGATAGAAGCAGGATTAATTAATACATTTTGTCGTCTAATTTTGATGTTAAATTAAAAATTTAATTGTTTAAAGCCCGCAGAATTTACTGCTAATTGTGCCCACGAACATCTACAGCTGATTCAATTTAAATAGTTTCGAGCAACTGTAATTTACCACTGAAATAAAAGCAAAAAAGTTAAAATAAACCAAATCTGGCCAGTTCTGGTGTATATTGACAGAAAAATGCTTTGGTTGCACACAGACTTGGAAATTGTATATGGATAAATTTTGGATTGTATCATTAGTACATCTGCATTAAAAAACATTGAGATGGAAAAAATAAATTAAAGAGCTGCACCCTAAATTATCCACCAAATACAGTTGCTATGTAATGCATACCTACCTGACAAGAGTTTAAAAATGTGGATTTGGTGAACTGCGTTTCAGTTTTGGTGATAAATTAGAATTAACTTACATATTAAATTGAATTACAATTGGCATTTACAATTTATTGTACTAATTACATTAATGAGCTGTACACACAGTATGTATAGTCATAAGAGCACCGGCAATCAGTATTTATATAGTAGACGTTTTTGCAATAAATTATTTCGTATAGTAAGGCAACCTGTGAGTATTGGTTAAGGTGATCCCTTGCGACGTAATCTCGCAACCAGTCCATTCATACTGCTTTATAAGCAGTATGAGACTATAGTCTCAATTGCTATTATGTATGTATATACAAATTGAGTATTCTCAGCAAAATTTTATTCTGATTGCAGGAAAAAAATTCATCTCGATTCGACAAAAAATGATCAAAATCTCTTGATCAAAATTGATCAAGTTATTGTTATAGCGATTTTCCCCCGCCATGTTCCAAATTTTTAAAAATTGAGACAAACTCCACCTCCGCAATTTTTCCCGTGGGAGTGAATCAATAATGGAAGAAAGCAATTCAGCACTTTAATATTTGAAAAATGTTTACAAATTAGTTTTTTAACTGGATAAAAAAAAGATTATTTCAAAAATATTCCCTTTCCTTGTAATCTCTTATTTTCCTGAAGATTATTACATAATTTTTAAAGGTATATACATATTTTGTTTTTCCACACGGTCAAAGGAATGGAAACTTTCATTTTGTTTAAACTTGGCGCGGAGAAACCAACAAAAGTTGACGTTTTGTCTTATCGGGATGAAATTATTTTCTCTTATAGATTCACAATAAAATTTTATGTAGAACCCACATAAGATATTTTCTATTTTCTGCACAATTTTATGGACATGATGAGTGAGCAAATGCTGGTTGGAAACAAAATAAAGGCATGTAACACTTTCACACTTTTCAAAATGTTTCCAATAATATTCAGGGGCGCTTAGATGTGGTGGTTTGGTACGAAAAATGTCAGAGAAAATGATCAGGTTTTGAATAGCATGGGCGTACTGATGGGGCTAAGCAAGACGATTGGCGTTGTCCAAGGAATGGCACTTCAAATTTTTGCTGCCAACAAAACGACCTCCTTGACTTTTAATGGCGGGCTCTAACGATTAATATTTTTTTACTCAGAATATTTTTCTCTTGCAGCTTTTACTCCTCGTGGGAACCAAAGGGATGTTCTTGAAAGCACAATACACTTTTCTAATACAGACCTTCCTCCTTGCATGTACATATATAGATTAAGAGATGAGAATTTTTCGGTGGGAAGGTGAGGGCAGAGGGCAAGGCTGATTCTGCTCACGAACATCCTCGGAGGTTTATATAGTCCATAAATATACCCACCTTTTCCCAGTACATTATTTCGTTTATAAGCCCGACTTTCATGGACTAATGTATAGATAATGAAGTCAAGCATCCTGGACACTTTTTTGGGCATCGATTATAAAGAAAATGGCTTTGTCTGCTATCTTACAATTTCTCTGTTCCTTAATAATGCGGTGGAGCTTATACTTCCCCTTTTGTGAGGTAGGAATTGTCACGGGAGATTTTTGCTTCATATTTCGGGGGATTTTCTTTCCCTTTTGTATTTCCCTGTAGCAAAGCACGAAATGGTCATACGGAAGTTGTTTATGTATTAAGCCTGAATCTTATATCTTGCAATTATATATGAATATAGAGGTGTTCCTATAGGACATATTCCTGCAGATTTCTGAACATTTTAGCTATACCGCATTAACAACGGCTACAGTTCTTTTTCGGATCAAGATCAATTTGCAAGTATCAAGTTGGAATAAAAAGTTCGGTTTCAAGTTTGCAAGTTTTTAGCTGGATATACGGATTTGGCAATTTGCATTTTTGGGAAATAATTTGGAATTTTTGGGAAATAATTTTGAATTTTTTGTAAATAAATTCTAATTTTTCATATATAAATTCTAATTTTTCGTGAATAAATTCTAATTTTTCGTGAATAAATTCGAATTTTTCGTAAATAAATTTCAATGTTTCGAAAATAAATTTGAGTCCTACGAAACTTAATTAACCATTCGCTAATTTCAAATTTGTTGCTAGAATATTACGTGGTCAAATACGAGAGAAATAATTTGGAACTAGATTAAATGTATTAGAAAACTTCTTACTATTCCAAACTGATTTTTTAACCGAGTTCGAATTTTGATTTAAAACCAACTTGAAAATTCAATTTCAAACAAAATCAAGTTCTACATGAAAATAGGGTGACCGATAAGGAACTCTAACTAACAAAAGCACCTGATTAAAAAATTTTGTCATCGAAAACTGGGTATAAAAAATGTAATATTAATTAGTAAAAATAAAGATACCTCTGCTGTTATAGTGAGATTGCTGTACCATCTAGTGCGGTTATACAGACAGAGGGAGTCATTAATACAAAAACGCTCTCCGATGATCCAGGGATACTGTTACACCGTAAGAATGCTTCTATAGAGATTGCTGCTATATATAGAGAAAGAGTCGACAATTTTCTGAGTATAGCCATAAAAAAAACTTTCCAGGCTTTCCTTTTCGTCCGGGAAAAACTGGAGGAGTTGAGTGGATAATTAATAAATGACATAATCTATCCGATGAATTGTCGTCAAGGTGACCTCGTTCCATTGTGCCTTGCGAGATTAACCACAAGTTATGGTGTCCTTTCTATATACCCACGATGATGAGCTCTTCACTGGAGCTTGGTTCCATAAAGTTAAATGAGGCCGATTTGTGTGGAAACTGAGCGGTGCGTTCCGATTTGCTGGCACTGCCGCGAAATTTTAGACCGTAATGAAGGGGCATTGCAGGCGGGAGAAAAATATTTTTTCTAATTCTTTGAAGGTGTGGAAATTTTTGACGGATTTGAGCGTATTTTTTTGAGAGGATAATAAAGGCGTGGTGCTTTTCATGGTTTCGGATGTACATCTGGAATAGAGTTGTAGTGACCTTGTTGAGTTTTGGTCCCTTCAGGCTTGAGGCGTTCCGAGTTGGGCACACAGGGACAGTATTGAGCCGCGAGGAAGCAGAAGATAGTGAGGGAAGTGGTGAGTAATGTTGCAGGTAAGCCCAAAGTGACGTAGAGAGATGAAGTCGGAATGGTCCATTTTGGATCTATCACCACCAAACGAGGATTCCGTCGGCTGTAGTAGCATCCGAAGGGTCTTCCGATCTGGGAAAAGCAAAGATATTTTTGCATCAGATTATACAGTAGAGTATATAACAAGCCGCCCGAGAAGAACCTTCCAATAACAAGATTTAAGATTCCCAAGTAGCATTTATAATACATTATTAACTTGTTCTATGTAGCAATATTTCTGTAACATAGAAATATTGGATGTGAATATTATAGTACAATTGCCTTCGAGTAGACTTCCGCACAAATCCATTTCAACTATCACTTTCAAATTCAAATCAACTTCAAATACAGTCAATTTACGAAGTTGAATTTGAATTTCAACTTCAATCACGCTGTCTCTAGTCAGTTGTCTCTAGTCAGTCTCATGTCAATTTACTAATTAATGATAAAACTATGGATACAAGCGAGTATTTTATTAAATTGCGCAGGGTTGTGAATTGAAATTGAAATCTTTGGTAGTTGGTTGATAATTCAATTTCAATTCAAATTCAAATGCTACGAAAAAGTTGTCAACTTGTATCGTATTCGTAAATTGGCTGTATTCAACTTTAACTTTTAAATCAAATCAAACAAGGAATTTAATTTGATTTTCAAATTCCACGCCAACTTCAAATACAAATCGAATAAAAATTTGGATTTGCTGAACTCTATTTAACTGCAACTATACTCCAAAACCCTTGATTATACTACATAGAATTTTATTATTATTCTATTCTATTATTATATTTAGACATAAAATGTTAGAATGTAGTTTTAATGGCTTACCTTACTCACAGTAACACCGAATTCATTGCATCGGACCTCTGGCGCTTCTCCGCATGCCTTTGCATTTACCAGGAGTTTAGTGAAGGATTCATCCCATAAGGTTTTATTCTGCTCAAACAATCATAAAAAATTGGATTCCAATAATTTATTTCTCCCTATATCTCCATACAGTGGACTCCCTCTATAACAACTCTCCGCATAACAACTTTTTCTCTATAACAACTTTATTTTTCAGCCCTACGTATATGTATAGAGTACATATTAAATGTTCCACATAACATCCATTTTTGGCGTTCCCTTCAGGGTTGTTATAGCGAGAGTCCACTGTATACAAACACAAGCCGGAGTGGTGTCAATAATCTGCGCAGTGATATGGTTTTAGCAAAAATATTTATAGCATTCCATAATTTCAAAATATTTTGAGCTCATTGCGGCTTATTTCGGTTTAATAAAACATATACCAAAGACATTTTGATAAGGAATTAAAATGGAATCAATTTGCAGTTCTGAGTTTTTGCCATAATTGTTTAAATTTCAAAGCGATTAAATTGTTTAAATTTCAATGCGCCAATATATTTGTTGGCGCATTTCTTTTTTCCCTACAACAGCATTTCTCTACAACAATATAATTTTGTCCACTATTCGTACATACAATATACTTAATATTCGATATAGCCACATTTTTCAATAACAATATTTTGTGCTCTTACGTTTTGTTATAGGAGATACAGTGGAGTCTCTATATAACAAGTCTCTTTATAACAACATTATTTTTCCAGCCTTTCGTACATGTAAGGGGCGTATATAATGTTCTATATAACAACTTTCCCCTATAACATTATTTTTTCCCTTCTATTCAGAGTTGTTGTATAGAGACTCCACTGTACATACTGCGCTGTAAGGGGAAAATTTGCTCCATTTATGGGGAACCATTATAAAGAGAATGAATTCCAAATCCTTTCACTTACCTGCCATTCCTCTTCCGGAACAACTTCTGGAGCTTTATAGGAAGAATCCACCTTCCTGTAATTGACCAGGATTTGGTAGCAACGTGAGGGCGGCGCCTCACAATCCTGTTTACAAAAGCTCCAAGCACTACATTCGCTGGTCTCCTCCTTAATGGAGAAGTCCACGGTGACACACAAGACGGGGGTCGGGTCAAAATCGTAGGTCACGGCCATATCCTGAATTGACGGAATGATTACCAAAGGCACAAAGATGGCAAAGGCCGCCAGACTCGTCATGGCCACACTGAATAGGATGATGGCGAAATTATCCTGCATTTTCCTCGCCTCTGATGCCTTCTTCTCTTGAGCAGTAATATTGGTAGTACCGCCACTACCTCCAGGATTGACCGCAATCTTGTCGTGTTTTTTAATCTCAAAATTTTATTTTGATGAAAATTATTCAAGAATTATTACGAAATTATCTAAAAATAATTCCGAAATTATCTAAAAAATAATTCTGAAATTATCTAAAAATTATTTAACAATTATTTGAGAAAATATATAGATTTTTAATAAATTCCTAAACACCAGGGTAAAGTGAGAAATAGGCGAAAAAACTGCCTTTTTCTGTTATTTTCTCCTTCCAAATGCAATTGTCTGGGACCTTCCTAGCGTTTCTCCAGGAGCTCCTCTTGACCTGTAATGCGTTATAAAAACCTTTTTTCTTCTGTTGGTGTATACGGACCTAGTTTTGTCCTATTCTTGGGCTCCCAATGTTATCTTTGGAGGAGATCTATTCAACAACTAAACTGGGGCTTTATGAAAGTCATGCTACGGTGGCTACTCCCGCTGCTCTTACCTCCTTTTGGGGCTCTCGTATTTTTTTTTGCTTTCTCTCCCATTTTCAAGTGTTAAAGTAGCTCTCATGGAGCAAAAGGGAGTAAAAGATATATAGATTGCGGACGGTAATAGTGGAGGGAAAAGTGGGTATACATACATACCTCCTGGATATTTTCTGTACATACATATATACATTCTACTTTTTGTTCCAGTGCCGTAGTAGTCGCATGGAGTTAAGTGCTGGAGAAAAACGGCCAGTAGTACATGTGTATTAAAGGGTGAAGTACAACAAATTTGATCATCTCCCAGCGCCCTTAATACATTATTCTTGATCATGTTCATTCCTCCTAGAGACACCAAATGACCAAAATCAATTATTTATATAGCTTAAAAACTGGAGCCAAACCTGGGAAGCAGCCAATCGTGGGAGGAATAAGCTGGCGCTTTCTTTCTATGTAAGATGGACTTTTAGTTTGGGTGTAAAACGGAATTTAATAATGCAATTTATTAGTAAATAATAAATCACTGTAAATAACTGGCATAAGTAATACAGTCGAGTCTCGCTATAACAGCACCCTATAAAGCATCCAATTTTGCTTGTTATAGCGAAAAATTGTTATAGAGAACAGACATTTCTATGTTAACAAATGGAGAAAGTTTTTGAGGGGATAATTTTTTGCTGCTGTTATAACGACAGTACTGTTATACAGGGGACTGTTATAGAGAGAGTCGACTGTATAAGTATTACTTGTAGCATATTTATCAATTTCCGAATGAAGATGGAAAATTTAAACCGAAAATGTAAACCGAAATTTAAAGAGAACGTTTAACCCGAAAATGTCAATGAATCCGAAAATTAAAAGAGAAAATATAACCCGAAAATTTTAAACAAAAATTGAACCCGAAAGTGTAAACAGGCAATATGTATGTATAATCCCAAAATTCGACGAGAAAATTAACCAAGAAAATTTAATTAGAAAATTCGTAGAGAAAATTTAATCAGAAAATTCGTAGAGAAAATTTAATCAGAAAATTCGTAGAGAAAATTTAATCAGAAAATTCAAAGAGAAAATTTAATCAGAAAATTCAAAGAGAAAATTTAATCAGAAAATTCAAAGAGAAAATTTAATCCGGAAATTCAAAGAGACAATTTAATCAGAAAATTCAAAGAGACAATTTAATAACAAAATTCAAAGAGAAAATTTAATCCGGAAATTCAAAGAGACAATTTAATAACAAAATTCAAAGAGAAAATTTAATCCGGAAATTCAAAGAGACAATTTAATAACAAAATTTAATTCGAAAATTCAAAGAGACAATTTAATAACAAAATTTAATTCGAAAATTCAAAGAGACAATTTAATAACAAAATTTAATTCG
>JAQGBT010005672.1:0-13861 GCA_034698585.1 Disparrhopalites patrizii
TGTTGTATTGAAGAATTTGTAATGTAAAAGTGATTTTCGTTAGTACTTCTGGTATGAATGTTATTATGATTAAATTATTGGGTAACGACAATAACGTAGAGTAAAGGGTAAAGGCTGGTTTTTTGTTTCGTTGGTTTTCAGGGTAACGTTATTGGAGATAGCACGTTGTTGTAGCACGGGAAGAATGTTAGGGTGATGTGCAACAGTGCAACTTAATAATATTCTTTATGATGTTGTGTGTGTGTGTGTGCAGAGTGCAGGGAGTATGACACGACAATAATAATAGATCCCTGACTTGAGTTTAGCTATCAATCAAGAATTGCTGAACCACAAACACAAACACCTTAATATATTGAGTTGAGCTAAATTAGTTTTATGCTACACAGAGGCAGACAGTTGCATGCTCATGGATCATGGTGTTTCATGTAGTGGTAATTTTGGTGTCAATTTGTTAACGGGCATTGCTAATAGTCAATTGTTTTTGTTTGATGAGATTTTATTTTATTTTATACAGGTTCACGTGCCTTTGCATCTAGAACCGGAAAAGGAAATGCCAGGTAAATTTTGTTTACAATTTATTCTTGAAAAGTATTTCGCTTTCGCATCATAGAAATATGTAATCAACAATACACACTAAAATCGCATTTAGGTTTTTTGCTAGAATGAAAAATACCTGCACATTAATGTTTAAAACAACAGAAATGTGTGAAATTTTAGTATTTTTCATAGTTTCTGTTCTCAACAAGGCACATCGATAAAACCGCACCACGTAGGATATTATTAGCTTGACCTATTGACATGGCTACTGGTTACATTGCAAAAAGTGTTTACAAGATCACACGATTTGTATGGCAACAGGTTGGCCAATTGGCCATAGTTACCAGCTACAAATGTTCATTGAGTTCATTCATTGGACTAGGCGCAACAAATTTTTTTGAATAATTTGCATTTATTCATTTAATGAAAACGATGGATGTGTACAATATTTCACAACGATTTCTCTAGTGTGCCCTGTGAGCCTGTGACCCGTGTACCGGTGAGGTGACTATTAAGTGACTACTGACAGCTGACAGTACCGATTACTGCATGCCGTGGGTAGTGACCGTGGTACATTGCACGAAAAGCGCAGAACTACATTAGGTTTTTGCAAATCACCACCGACCGAAGTGTTAGGTCTACGTCAGTTACTTGGTAGTGGTCTGGTAGGGATGGATGGAAGTTGGACGTATACATAATATAAATAAATATTAAATATGTAGGTGAGTATATTTCTTTCTGCTGGAAGTTCCTTTGATTTGGCTTTGGTGTAATACTTGTAAGGTGAACCTATTTAAATCTGCGACTGCAACGTCAGAGCGGGTCATGGTGTGTGTCATCCGTAATCCTTATCAAATCACATTATCACTTTACTATCTAGTTAGCGTCATAATTTGTTCGCTACAGGTTGTGCGTAAAATGTTTTAGCTCTTCGAGATATGAAATAGTTAACCTTTCGAATTTTGAAAATTGATTGATGGAACATTTGTTTCAATGTCATGTCCAGTCCATCACCCGTTAAATGACATAACGAGATGATGTTTGGATTTGCCATTTTAATCACGTCACACCTTGCTCAATTAATTCTTTTATTGAGAGTGTCAGAAAGTCTCCAGTCGCCATTGTCGAGGGGAAAGATCTGGCTGTTGGACATGAGCTGATTCATTGTCACGAGGACAGTTACGTTTAATGTTGGATAAAGATACGGAAGCTTACTATGAAAACTTACCTTCTTTCCTCTTATACCTGCAATCTCATAGTCTCTTGTCGATACTGACTACTACCCACAGGCCAGAAATTATGCGAGGATGCGTTGTTTTCACTTTTGATCAAGTGTTCACAGCCACATATGGCACTTACCCAGAAATCACACTCCCTGCCTTTTTTCGTGTATATGGAACAGAATTAATAGCGACTATGGCGAATAATAATATAATGACTTCACTTTCGAAGGAAAAGGAAAATGGAGCAATTGGAAAGGAAAATGTATGTGTTTGCGTATTGGGTTTGTCTTCCATGAACTGAAGTTCAGTAATCGATTCTGTTGTTGTTTTTTAATAACAAAGTTCTTGGAAATGAATCAAGGTAAATTGAGATTACATTTTGAATTTCCTTGAAGTTGTGCGGATTTTTATTATTTAATTTTTTCATGTAATGTTTCACTTTTTGAGACTTATGTGGAAAGACACGTCTGGTAAACTAAATACCGTAGGACATTTATTCGTTCTCTTGTGAATGCGATCTTGTACCTGGGTATAAAGTAACCATCAGCAGCTATGCCAATGCCAAGTATTGTTTTTCCATCCTATATGCACGCTTATTTTTCATGGAAGCAAACAATTCAGCATGCCAAGTTATTGCGGTACGGGACTGAATCCTTATGCTGATTTACTTGACACAGAAGTCATTCATAATGTACAGTTTCGGGAGTGAAAGTCATTATTAGTCGTAGTCCTATGTTTTTTCCCTTGGTTTTCTTTATTAAAATACTCTGCTTGGGTATTACATTTCAAGGTTGAGACATTTTAGGAATGTGCATTGAAGCCATATTCGGGTTTGGGACATCTACAAAATAGGTTGTGAGCTGGTGTCGTAGGTGATGTTCGTTTTACTGATCTTAAGCGCAATAAGGAACTGTCGCACAATTAAGGGTAGGAATATGGTGTAAATAAAAAATGAGAGATATAATCTTTGTTGGAGAATTGCTTAAACCATGCATGTGTTAGAATAGAATGAACCGTTGATTTTCTTCCGCACTAGGAAGAAGGAAAATATTACTGAAGTAAAACTGTTGACAAATTATTCAAGAATAATTTATATTAAAAATAAATGTTGAGTAATGCTGAAAGGGAAAGAAAAAATGTAAAGCAGCGTGTTAGGTTGAAAAAAACTGTCCAAAGTTGTTTTTATATGAATTATTTTGAATGCTTTTTTAGACCGAACGGGAGCACTAGCAAGAATAATGATACAACGACAACATTGAATCGATCCTCTCCAAGTACACAACGTGGAAGGCGAGGAAAAAGTGATATTTTATACAATCCGATTAGTTCGAATTCAAATGGAATTACATTGAGACTACCTGAACAGTACTACAGGATCCGCAATGGAGTGTCAAGCATGAGTTCAGGCGTTTTAAACACAAGTAGCACTTCGCTGAATGCTATATCTTCCGATTACTACCTTCACAAAAAATTTAAAAAATTGACAACCACAACAGCGAAGAATGTAAATCATGGCCATGGTGGGAACCAGCAACAGAAGGGACCTGAAGGAAATAGTTCGGTTTCTAGTGCTACTATTTCGAGTGATAATGTTGCGGATGCAGATTCCACTACTACTAATAAAAGTAGTAGTAATTACGAAATTAGCAATAATATTAGCAGTAACATTGATGGTGGTAAAAGCGCTTGTTTACCGGGTGCAGACGATTTTGTGCACGGACATGGGTTGGATTTGTCGGTTGTAAAAGCCAATAATAGTGCCACTGGTAATCAATTAGTGAAAAGTGATGTGGTGAGACTGGAACCCGCTGCAAATGAGAGTCTGCCGGGTTCTTCCCTGCTAAGTGTTCACACAGCAATTGATGGAGGAGCGGTAACCACTTCCACCAGTACTAATTCAGGTGTTGTGTACAAACCTAAATTCCGTATGGCAGCAGAAACTTCACTGCGGTCCGAACCAAGTCAATCATCAATGCCCACCTCAATTACACCGCCATTGGCCACGTCGGAAGGAAATGAAGCAAAAAAGACTGAAGAATCGAAACCTGCAGCTGGAAAGTTAAATGGAGAGAAAAGAATAGACAGACAGTCATTGGATGACCGAATTTCAAAAATTATTGATGAAAATCAGTCTATTTTATCAACGTGGCCGGAACATTTGACCAAAAAATTGAAAAGTCACGTTCAGAGGCATCAGCAGCAACTTCAGCAACAACAGTTGCAACAGATATCTTCGCAACTTATTATTCAACCACAGCAACAGCGTAATAATGCCCTGGTCATTATGAGTGGAGGTTCCGCCACTGAAACCCTTGCCGGACTGAATGGTTTTGGAAATGCCACTGCGAACAACACAGGAGGCATAACAAAGCTTAGGCCGGTTGAACTGACTAAGATTCCAGTTTCAATTGCTTCTCCTCTTAAAATAAGATCTCATTCAGACGCTGGGGGTTTATATGGTACTGCTGATGCTTGCGATCAACCGGCAGGTCTACAAATTAAATCTAGTGTTGTGGTGGATGATTTTAATACTCATCAAACGGAACACCCATTAAGTGGCGGTGCTGGCTGTAGTAGTGGCAATGTAAACAACAATACAATTGTTCCTAAGAAACGAAGAAGACTTTCACCAACTCCCAGTCGTTTGTGTGGTGGCGAAGTAGCCGAGCTTCCCATTCATGAAACTTCCACTTTGCCCGGGAACAAATCTTATTACCAAGACGTGGATATGACCGTGAGGGTTAGCAACTGTGGTACATCTGGTGCTAAAGTGACCATAAGGACAAATGGAGGCTGCTCGAGTAATAGTAGCAGTAATAACGTGATAAATTATAACCACCTAATTGATGTGCCTTCTCCTTTGAAAACTCCTGACCCTGTCATGAACTCCTCCGTTGTAAGTGACCAACCCTTCGTGTTTCGGCGAGCGACTCCTAATTCACATAATGGTGACAGAAGTCTTCCAAATAAAGAAACCAGTCTGCAGTCTTTGCCGTCCCCATCAAGCTTAGTTGGTGCGGATCCAAAAGTAGGAAAGCCACGAGGCAGGCCTCCCAAAAAGGGCCGTGTAACTGAATCATGTCAGATTGTTGGTAACGCGTTACCCACCTCTGCAAGCACTTCCATTGTACCTTCTACGTCCTGTTCAACTGCCACTGCAATGGAGTCACCAAGCAAATTAAGAGTTATTGTGAGTCCAGTTAATGGATTGACGAAAAGCACATTTTCGCCAGCTTCCAGTTTATGTGAAACAAAAAGACATTGCTCAAGCCCCTCTTCTCAAACACCTAGCAACATCTTTAAAGTTGAACCTAGCAGTGTAAAAACTGAGGCAGAAGACGGCGACAGGGATGTGTTTATGACCCCTCCCGTTGCTGAAATTGCTGTCACATCTCCAAAACCATTACTTCTACAAAGTTCAGCTCCTAATCCCAAGCGACCAACATTTTTGGCTCTTAAACCCGTAAACGCTTTACCGCAAAAGTCAGAACCGGGCGTTTTACCAAGCCCAGAAACTCCGAGGGGTGCTAGAACGTACAGTCAAATGCACATAAATGGTGGGTGTTTACATATATTTATATTTACACTATCAAATGCATTTAAGCACAAAAATCTCATGTCAATGTAATCATCATCACTTCACGTGCAGGTCAAGCGTATACTGGATATTTGGGGTTTAAAGTGTCCACTCGTTCAAGTTACACGTGCCTTTTTAAGCCGCAGCCTATGTTCCTACTTCACGAACAAGATCCAAAACTGTCCATGTATTCAAACTGGCAGGTAATAATTAAGAGCTCATCTGAACGTTTTTAAATATGCTTAGAAATACGGTATTAATCAGCGCATGGAAAGAAATTAGCGTTTATATTACGCTATCTTTGAGTACTTGATATGTTTAATGAGTAAATGAATTGTACATGTAATGATTTATTCCTTGCTTTTTTGTAGCCCCGGTCAAGGAATAAAAGTCAAGACGATATCGGGATTTCAACTAATGACGCTCGCGTTAATGGAAGAAGGAGTCCTCGTAATTGTGTTTATACTTCGGCGCGCGTTTGTAGTAAGACGGAAACAGTTAATTCTCCCGACACGCAAAAGTCACTGTGGTCCACATTTGATGGGAACCAAGCTTCATCCTCAACAGCATCAGTGCCGCAACCTGACGCTGATCAGCAATCGCCCTCAACAATGCCTGATAGTTCTAGCGTCACGAATGTAAGTTCGCAGTCCACTGAGGTTCCTGACCTGCAGCCCAACGCTCTAGTTGCATCCGCTGTGAATAATATGAGTTCCAAACCGTTACTGGTTACAACGGCTTCCGTGTCGCCAGCAGTGCCAACGCAATCACCGTCACCTTCCCCAAGAAAGATGGTTGTGATAGCCAATTACAGCGAAGAAACGTCTACTCCTCCTCAACCACTGGACTTCTCGTCGGATGCTGGATACAATCAACTTAGTAGCAGTAATTGTACCAGAAGGAAACGCAGAATTAGCGAAGGGTATCCAACCCGTGTCAGCTCTTCATCAGAAAGTTCCAGCATGGATGAATCAAGCAGTTCGTTAGTAGAGAAGTTTCCTGGAAGCAAAAATTTCAGTCCAGCTGAGAAAAGATTGAATGGTAGTTCCGAAAGCTCCTTGTATTTGAGCACATGTCATATGCAAGAATTTAATTCAAATAAAGCCATATCAAACGATGAGCAAGACGACGACAAGTCTTTAAACTTAATGGGTAGCCGTTTTGATAATCCTCGCGTACGTATAATGGAGGGCGGGTTTGAGTCCAACGAAGACTACACTTACGTCAGAGGCAGAGGTAAGAGATTCAAACTATAGCATCTATACATATGTATATGATACATATACATACATACATATACGCTAATGCACATATGTCATGTCTATATACTACTGAGTCAGTGAATGATTAATTTCGTGCTGATTAAAATGAATTTCTTGATGTAGGGAGAGGACGTTATGTTTGTGAAGCTTGTGGAATCAGGTGTAAAAAGCCGTCAATGCTGAGAAAGCATTTGAAAACTCACACGGATTTACGACCTTACACATGCAAACTATGTAACTTCAGGTGAGTATTTGAAAACTTTGTTTTAGTTCTTGATACCCTGATCAGTTATTCATAAATAAATTATGTACAATGTTTGCAGTTTCAAAACAAAGGGCAATCTGACCAAGCATCAGAAGTCGAAGTCTCATCATAAAAAATGTCTAGGACTTGGAATTCACCCTGATTCTCAGCGCTCACTGGCGATGATAGGACCGCAATTCTCGGACACTAACGACACCGACGACTCTGACGACGATGATGATAACGGTTGCGACAATGGTGACACTGACTCTCAAGATGAAATGGACGGTGATGATGTATCATCTTCTGCCGAGCCAGATGTAGGAGAAACTTCACACAGTGTGGAGAAAGAGATTGCTCAAAGTTTATTAGATTTAAGTAAAATCAGTCGTATACCTTCTGACGAAACATCTTCTGATAACGGAGTGAAGGGTATAGAATTTCCGACGAGAACGAGTCAAAAACCACGAGATTTTGCAGAGAGACGAAATGAATTCGTAAATCGTAACGCACTCAGCACCGACGAAAATAGTTCATCCGTAGAAAATAGTGTAGAAATTCCAATGGATTTAAGTTTTCGACCTTCCACTAAAATGAATTCCGCACCAGAAGAGGAAGACCAAAAGTTAAGACCAGAAAAGAATTCTTATCTACGATCCTTTGGTGTCGTGGCTGAAGCTCAAAGGTGGGAACCAGAGGAAGAATTTTTAAGAAATGGGTGTTTAAATTTGAAGAAAATTCCAAATGACCAAAACTCTAATAATCGTTGTTTGAATGGTGGGATCAATGGCTTCGACCTAGCAAACGGTAGCTCAAGTATTCACAGTTCTGTGGATGTGAAACCAGAAATGCGATCATTAAACAATAATAGCTCAACTGGCACCGAGGTAGAGAAAGGATTTGATTTTAGTATAAAGCGAAGGCGAGAATCAAGTACGAGCAGTAGTTGCGAAACCTTAACTCTCGGACAGCCCAGATCACCTGTACAGCAACAGCAACCATTGGTGTTCCCAGCTGGTACAAGTCACAGTAATCCAAATCCCACACCGAAGCAACCCAAACTGCACCAGCCTTGGTTGAGTCCTCAGGATGCACTAAAATCTTCCGAAGTTATTGTCAAACAGGACGTCGATACTCTTGGAAAAAGCATGAAACAAATTAATGGTGAAGTGTTTGAACGAAAGTTCCCAGATCCTTCGGACCGTGAAATTGCGCTACCGCTGAATTCTTCTTTAGAGCAGTCAAAACCTAGCCAACTAACCAGTCCACCTTCAAGTATGTTTCCTAGCATGTTGGTTTCCAAACGCCATGCAGAATTTAGGGAACCCAGCGGGCCGCAGGCACTAGTCAAGTAAGTTGTAATTTTTGTAAAAATAAACGTTGCAGTAATCGACATATGGCTAAGTATTACTACAGAACTTTCGAAAATGTTAATAAAAGTGCTGATTTTTTATAAATTTCAGAGATGAAGGAAAAGCTGAATGTAATGTCTGCGGGAAAGTATTTGCTCGAGCTAGTCAATTAAACCTCCATATGAATATTCATTACCTTGAAAGGCCATTTAGATGTGACCCTTGTGGAGTTAGTTTCCGCACTAAGGGTCATCTTATCAAGCACCGTCGCTCTAGCAGTCACGACTGCAAAGTCAAAGTATGAAAACTATGCTTTTAATTTCAAAAAGAGTGCGCTAGAATTCATGGGTTTAACACTTCTGATTTTTTTTGTAATTAGGTATGCTTGACTGATTCGTCTTGGGGAGTTGCGAATGAAGAAAACCCAAGACCTTTTAAGTGTCCTGATTGTAAAATTGCTTTCCGCATTCATGGTCATTTGGCCAAACATTTAAGATCTAAAATGCATATTATGCGGATGGAATGTTTGGGTAATAACAAAATTAAGTCATGAAAAGCTATTTCAATTAATTTTGTAATTAATCAGAAATTTAATGATCAAATGTGTGTATTTTGCAGGAAAACTTCCTTTTGGAATATATTTTGAGATGGAGAAGTGCGGCTTAAATCTAAACGAAATTGATACGAGTGACTGTGATATGTCTCTAATTTCTCTTCAGGTGCGTCAGACATTATATTTAAATCCATTAATGAATTTTAATGTATGTGTGTATACCGATTTTGACGATAACAAGACCATCAAAATTTCGCTTTCGCAGGGTGTTGCAAAGAAAATCTACGGCGATACCTGGACTGAGCGATTAAACGCCCCCATGGAAGAGCCTGCTTGATTTGAAAGACCTTGTATTTCCAATTACTTTATTCTGGCGACAACATCACAAATGAGTACTTGATTTGACACATGGTTTTGATTTCGCAGTGCATGTGAAATATTTTAACAGTTGCAATATTTTAATTTGTGTTTGAAATAGACCTTAATAAATGATTTGTTTCCTACAAAGTATGTATGTACAAGGTGGTTTTTGTTCAGACTTATCTGCCGGTGAGGGTGCAAAAAAACAAATAGTGTCAATTTAGATAACTTAATTTGGGGTTTTGATTTAATGTAAAATCGATTTTCAATTTATTAATGCTTGAAAAGATATAGTATCTTAAAATGTTGAGCATTAGACAGTGCCCGTATCCGGCTTCCAAATGCAATCTGTCTAGGATTTGTATGTGCTTTGTAAACAAGGCATCCATCCTTAGACATTTGCGCGCCGACATGTTAATAAGTTTTGAAAATTAAGCGTTTCAAAGTGTGAATGACACTTTTAACTAAACAGATATACATAATATGCATATATATTATGTATAAAGGTTATACAAATGTATAAGCTATTGTGGCCTACACTTGGATATGCTAACATGTAGACAAAAATTGTATAAGTGGGACTGGTAATGTCATCCATGCAAGTAAAACTCAATTGCATTATCAGAAATATTTAAAGGTTTAAAATATAGTGAATTCCAGGACGTAAGTAATGTCAATAAAATTCGTGTTTCACTTGGACGACGTGTGTGTAATAAGTAATGTGCGTTAGAAAAGTACCTACTTTGACTTCTAGCTGGGTTTAGTTCTGAGAAAACTTACTTAAGGATATACAAACAAACTATATTTTTAATATAAAGATTATTAAAGACTGTTAATATTAGAATATTATTTATGTGACAATCGTAAGACATTCGAAAGAAATAGAGAGAGAGAGAGAGCTAATACAAATAATATGTATATATAATACAAATTTTTCTGCATTTAATACTTGTAAGATAATCAACGTTAAAGGAATGACGATCGAATAATGAGCAATCGGTTTTGTCATGCTTGACTACCGTCCTCCAAATCAATACAGTTTGATGAGTACTAGTTACAATTATTACGGATGTAGTACGTATAGTAACAAATTTCTTTTAAGTTGTACCTTGGTGTTTGAGTTTTTGGTTTTTAAACACGTCTTACTCAAGGTGTTTGTAAGCATTGTTAAATTTTAATATACTACGTATTTTGTTAGAACACCAAAGGTTTTGTACGGCATTTAAGTGATAATGTGGTATTTACACTGTATTGTAACAGTTACAAGATGTTTTTCAGTCGCTAATGTGTCCTGAACAAATCTTGGGTCTTAAGTTCTTAGAAACTTAATTTTATTTCAAGTATAGCAAGTCGTTTGAGTTTTCGCAGCGGCAAACCACAATTTTGGCTGATTATTTGATTAATTATTTTCGACCTAAGTGTTAAAACTTCTTGTAAAACACTGTTACGTTGTTTGTAATAAAATGATAGCAGGGATGTTAGCTCGTAAGACATGGGAATCTTACAAATAAAACAAAAAAATCAAGCTGCCACAATAACCTCAGAAGATTGTAAATTTCGACTTTTACAGGTGCACAGTACATTCGACAGTGATGCATGAATTTCTGGAGTTTTGTATATACTCCAGAAATCCAGAAATACTCCAGAATTTCTGGAGTTTTGTAACTAAACATGAATGCGTTTAAGCTAATCGTATCTCTGTTCTCATTGAAGTACATAATGTATTTAATTTATACTGTGCTTCATCACTACCTGTGATTGGTAAACATTATTGCAGTTCATTCGGTAGTAGTATTTGATAATGTCATTTATGATCATGATGCTCAACACTGGAACAAGTGTGTTAAACAACATAATTGTCACAGAAACATGTCATATTAATTTTCAGTGGCATTACTAGTACCTTCCACTGAGGATAACTGAAAGAACTGTGAATGAAATAAGGAAAAAGCATTCACAACGAATCGAGTCCTGGGCGTCCTTTACAACTTTATTTTCCTGCTTTCCATACAAAACGTATAGATGCCTGGAGCAAACACTAATATAGTTTTTCATGAGAATTCTAAGGTGCTCTTAAATCCTTGTTGTTGCTCATTTACGTGCGAAATACTGACAGTGTCAATATACAGACGTCGCTGACGCGCGCACACACACTCGTATAGATACTCAAATTTCATACTCATTCTAACATTAATAAACTAATGTTTGCAACAACCTAAACAGCAGTTTTTTTTTCTTGTTAAGATTCTGGAGCACCCTTTAAGAAGTTAGAGTACATATAAAATACATAAAATTAAGAAAGAATTAGTACTGAGAGGGAACTGATTCTACATACATTAAAACAATAATTGAAATTGAAACACATTACATAGAGTCTTAGATATGCGATTGTGTCACACAGAGAGAGAGAGAGATCAAGGGATCTTTACAAAGAGACTAAGTCAAATTGCTAATCCAAAGTAATTTACAGTGATCTATACAATTATTACATACATTGAAGATGAAGCATGCATTCCTAAAATACAATATTATAGTATTTTCAAGTAAAAACTATATACGGTAGTTCCTGTTATTATGGATTACTATTTTAGTTCATCATTATTATTTTTTCTTGTTTTTTTTTTAATATAATGGTTTGTCAACATGTTTCCTACTACTTCTACTTTTAATTACAACTAGTGTATAGAAACAACTATTAACAGGGAGGAGAAATTTTCGGATATTCCATCCCGCTTCAGCATATATGTATATAATATACTTACTCAACAAACTTTTTTTGAAAGGTTTTGTAAATATTTTTTATACTTTTTGTCTTCTTTTTGTGATTTTAATCTTTTTGTATTTTTTTTAGGATTTTTTTTTACTTTTTGATATTGTTTTTTTATATTTTTTTTTTTGTAAATTCTTCTTGCAAACGTTTCTTATTTAGAATGGAGTCTAGGACTTGGAACTGTTTATTCTGTCATCTGCCACTAATCTATGGCGTTGGTTTGTCACGCTCTCCTTCGCGCTCTCGTTCGCTGGCAATGTAGATCTCCATGAGCGCATCTGCCATATCACGAACAGTGAAATGTTCGCCAGTGCTTGACAATGAGGGTCCTCCAACTTCATTTGAATCTCCACTGGCTTTCCCTTTGTCAGTTACCTGTTCCTCAGCCAAGCCCTGTGACAAAAATTCGAAATTAGCTCACGTAATAAATAATTATTGCGTAGTAAATTTTTTTTTAATGAACATGCGTTAATGTAAAATGCTTCGGAAGTGATCTATTAAAACCTTACATGGTTTTTGTGCTTGGAACCTCCTGAGGAGTAACCATTAAAGGTGAAGTTTCTGAAAAAGCTGTCCAAGGAATGAATCGGAGTCACAGGTTCTTCGGCCAACTCTTTCGCAATCTCTTTCACCTTCATGTGCAGCTCCTCTTTTGCTGTTAGTTTCCTCTGTGTACGTCCCTCTGGTGGCATGTCCTCATTGCTTGTACTTGAAGATGGAGGATCCGACTGTTGTTGCATCATTGCAGATGTGAGTCTTTAGGATCATTTAAGAGTATAGTCAAAGATAAAGTAAAAACTTATACATAAATCCTGAGAAAGCAATTAAAAAAATTCAACATTAAAAAAAGTTAATTTTAATGAATGATTGAAAAATAAGCCTGAGCCTGCTTGACTCACCTGAGGCGTTCCTGCCTCTCATCTGGAACCTGAGTGGGCGGTGGTGGGGCCTGTCCAGGTGCCAAAAATTCGCTCCAGTCAATGTGGTTGAAGACGGTGTTCTGGGGCGGAGATGACACCGGTGCATCAAACACGTACGAAGATGATTGCGTGGCTGGAGTGTCATAGTCCATGTACGGAGGTGATGGTGGACTGGGACTGTAATTATAGTTATTCATGTTCTGCGGTGGCATGTTCATTATTCCGTTCATTGCAGGGGGCATTCCACCCTGACCTCGATTCATTGGGGGAGCTGTAGCATAAAAGCAATAAATCCAGTCAAACATTGTTTTTTTTTTCAACCTGGCCAATTAAAGAAAGAGATTGGGGGGAAGTATTGTAAAAACAATTTTATTATACTTGTTGGAAACAACGGCGGAATCCTCGTTGGTTGCGGAGGCGGATGTGGTGGTTGCTGAGATTGCCTTCCCATGTCATGGGCGGAACCCCCGAAATGTGGTGGAAGAGGAGGTACTCTGATAACTGAATTTAATGCCATGTTTAAAGGATGGTAAAACCGACATCTATTCCCCTTGTGACAGTACCCATTTGCAAAGAATCGACAAGGTAACATCTTTTTCTCATCCTCACGATCTAAACGCAAAGGAGTGACTCTGGTCTCCATTTTGTTCCTGAAATTAAAAAAAAATTAAGCCATAGTTTAGTAACATGAGCAGTTTTTTGGGATATTTAGTACTTTAGTAGTCGAAGTGAAAGTAAATAATTACATAATATATGTATGCATACTGTGTATATTTATTTGTTTGCACGAAGCATGGTTGCCTAAGAATTAGGAGATTTAATCAGAGATGTTTATTTTCGGCTCTTACTTTGCTTTCAACAGTTTTACTCAAAGCACAAAAGTCATGTTATTATGCAAATTATTTTCTTTTTCATAATTTTTATTTTTATTGTACTTTACCCTTTTTGCCCTTACTATAAAGATATAAAAGCCATGTTTTCAGGCCAGGTCAAATGATTGTTCAATATTTTAAGATTTTTATGAGAAGCCTGATGTGCCACCCATCATGAATCATGACATTTT
>JAQGBT010005673.1:0-13860 GCA_034698585.1 Disparrhopalites patrizii
TATTAGGTAAAAAAATCAGTTTATTTTCGGGAAATTTTACGGACGCTGATATTAAACCCTTTAACCGCAAAGTGAAACCCAACCGAAAACGTACACGTCCCTAGCGATCAAAACCTATACCGCCGGGGTTTCTCCATAATTTGAGCAAATATATTTAACTCTCATACTTTTTATACAAAACTTGGCTCTGAAATTGTTTTCATTCATCGGCTCCATGCTCCCGCAATGAAAATAGCTAACTAACGTTAATGTTTTTTATGTTGTAATACAAAATTATTATTTAAATTTTTCCTGGTGACCATTGGTGGTTTCTAAAAATGAAATGTCACCCCCAGTTTAAAAGGTTTGCTCACCCCTGTTATATGGCAATATTTTTCCTCACTCACTGACGTGTCCCATGTGCAAGTCCTGCTGGTTATCATGCCTTTTTTTCTTCTTCTTTTTTTCCACAGTGTCATCCACTAGCAAATATGTTTATAGTTAAGTGTATATGTAAATAATTCATATTATTGTTTGTATACTTGTGGTTTGTGTGTACATTGGCCTGTATATATAGGTATATGCCCATACTGAGGGACCATCATCGTCTGAACTGACATTTGTACAGTAGAATATAGGGAGAGGGAGAGAAATAAAGAGAGACAGTGGAGAGAAGTAAAGAGAGAAAAGGGAGAGAGAGAGAAATAGGAAGAGAGAGAGAGAGAGAGCATCCCCCACATGGTTTTATGGGAAGAAGAGCTTTTTGAAGTCCCTTCGAGTTTTTGCCCTACATTTCCCCATTGTGTAAATGAGTAAGTAAATGTGTGCTATAATTTTTAGTTAGCAAGAGCAACGGAGTTGGGAAGCCATTTCGTTTTTAGGCTCTTTCTCTGCGTGTATACTATATACAATATAACATACATAGGTACATAATACATACGTCCCAGGGAAAAATTTGTATTGTAATTTCGTGTATGTTTTATTCTAACAGGGAAAATTGAGCACACATGTAGGGCATATATTTATACATAGGTGTATATACACGGTGTAAATGCACGGTCTAGATATTTACCTCTGGTAGTTCACAAGGTAAAAGCTTAGGCTAAAGGCGGGGGATCATATCTTAATAGTAAGTAAATAAGGCATACACGCAGCACTATAATTCCGACCTTGTTGTATATGCATTACGTATCATGAGGAAAATTCTATCTTTCCAGGACTCCAGCACCAGTATTAATACGGTAGTTATAGACTTTTGTGGGGATAATAATATATTACTGGGCTTACGGGGGTAGTGATTGTGTGAGTTAAAATTTTATATGCATATAAATACATGTATCTATATGTATATGGGATAATAATAACAAATGTTGGAATAGTGGAATAATATTTTGTTATGGTCTCTCTCTCTCTTTCTCTCTCTCTCTCTCTCTCTCTCTCTTGCACTCTGTTTTAGTCTTCTTCGTCATATCTTTTGGGGTCTTTTTGGAATGTGAATACTAACGTATACACTGCAATGTTCGTCCAACGCCTAAGCTAGAATGGTATCTTCCATGTGATCGTGCATTTTATATTTGTTTGAGTAATATTTTGCTTATTGAGTATTGTCTGTGGCATAATTAACGTGAAGCTTGATTCTCTCTCTCCCAGTAGGTTTTTGATATGCTGCAGTGTCTTCATTTCGTATTGCTATAGAGCCTTTGCCTTCTCTCTCTGTCTCACTCTCTGTCGCTGTCTCTGGATAACTTTGAAATGAACCCATTGTGTGATTATTTTTCTGTGGCAATCCTTGGCCGTAAACGCTGTGCACATGGTACATATACATACGTGGATAAAAGTATATATACTCGAACGTAGACAGGTATATGTATGTATGTATATATCCTGGCAAGATTATTATGATTGGTTTACCTGCTGTTGATATTCCATGACATTTTTCCTGGTACAACTAGCAACTATTATTACACCAAGCGTGTGTGTCTCTGCTTCCAATTGTCTCTCGGACTCTCCGATCCTGTTAGTATTATATTGTATGTCGGCACTTCATTTTTCTTGGTACTACTGGCAAGGCAACCTGTATGACAAGGAAAACATGCCTGGCTGGAGAAGTTAGTGGATACCTAGGTACAATTTGTGCGTGGGTATTTTTATAGAGGTTGACACTGGAGGAAGGAGGTCCTTAGGATATTGTTATACATATAGTTGTTGATGTGCCTCTTTTCTCCCTCTCTCTCTTTCTGAAGGTTACGGGAGAAATTGATTAGTTTTTTGTAACATTTGATTTTATGGAAAAACTGTAACATGAGGGAAAGGAAGAGCTCCTGGGGTCGCTCTTCTGGAACTGTCTACGTGTTGTTTTGGTCGTGTGACGTGTGTTCGGCGTTTGATTTCTTTCACTCTCTCCCACTCCCATCATATCTACTGAAGGAGTTCATTTTTTATAGTGTTGAACTTTTTTATAGTGTTGTATTATATAGCTCGTTGATCACAGATGAGTGTGGAGGAATTTGTACTTTTTTAATATAGATAGTTTTTTAAGAATTTTTTTCGGTTGTGATTTTTTGGGTGATTTTTTTTTTGTATTCATTGTAAAGGGGAAAAGTGGAGGATTTGTATGGAGACAGGGGGTTAATGATAATAAATGGAGGTATATAAGTCCATTTTTTGTCCTGTGGCAATGACCTTCACCTCCAATGTGGTGTGTACACTGTACATATTACATATGCATGGGAGCTAACACAGTGACTTGCATTCGGAGGGAAAACTGCGTTTTTTCTGTGCTTATTTCCTTTTGGTGTTAGCTATTGAGGTTTTATCATTGCATATTATTTTATTTTTTTATTTATTGGAAAATTTTCTCCCAATACAAGAAACTTCCTGAGTGTCTGTGAGTGAATTTGTCAGGGTTGGATGGGCGAAAAGGGCAAAGAACTTTAGGGAATGTATGTGAATAGTAGTGAATAGTTGTTATTAGCGGAAAATTCGTAGCGAAATTGGTTAGTTGTGGAAAAGGACACAAGTTGATGGGAGATAAGTGGGATGATAATTTAAGAATGCTTATGGATGTGGAAATTTTGTGGATGTGATCTGGGAATTTCTGTACATAGAAGGTACAGAGTGACGTGTTGTTTCAAATTTAAAGAGTGATTACAAGTGATTTGGTACATATGGGAATTGTGTTGGTGGAGGAAGGGGAAGGATTTTGGTGCAGTATGATAGAGATTTACCAGACGTTTCCTCCGACGGGTAACCATTTTTTCTAGTTGTCATTAATTATGATTTTGTTTATATTTATAATACTAATTAATAATTAGCTATGAGTTAATTGATTTCCAAATTAATTTGGCTTGACAATTACTCAAAGTATTATGTTACCATTTTGAGTTATGCTGGCGCTCGACCTTGGGTCAAATGTAATGAACAAATTAGATGTGATGTGTCGGTCTGGACGTAAATGTCTTTATTCAACATTGGAATTTAGTGATGTTGTTGGTCAGATTTGATCATGTTATCTGTACAGCTCGTAAAGGCGCTGGAAAATGGCAATGGACAATGACACTCAAAAAAAACTATTGTTGGAATTGAAAATACTGAAGAAAATATTGGATTATTGGGTGGAACTCAGTGGACTTTCTTATGGAAATATTATTTAATAAATTATGTCTTTTTTATTGCAGGTTCATCGCATAGTGATAAAGAAATAGACACCCCCGAAAAATTAATCCAGAAAAGCGTACCTGTGGAAAGGAAACGGAATAAGCGGAAAGCTGACGATGGGTCAGGTTCGGGAGGTTCAGGGGGCTCAGGTGGAAATCCGTCGTCGTCGAAGAATAGTAAAAAGATTAATGATTATTTTACATCGAAGTTAACTGGAGGTAGTCCCGTTCGTCATAGTGGAGCTAAGAGTCCATCACCTCATCAGTCTATTAAATCTAATGTGAGTTTTTCGACTTTCTTCTCTCAGTTTTTTTGAATGACTTAATTGTACTAAATAATGATTGGAAATACTGTGACTGTATACAAATGGCTAATTGTGATTTATTTTTGTATGTGTTGGCAGTATCCCTCAAGTCCCCAAAATTTAGTGACTGGTTCAATAGTAAATACCCCCGGAGTGGTGACAGGCTCAACAATTGTTCAGCAAACAACGCCTTCGGATTTCAATGTTACTAGTTTAAATCTTATGCATCCACCTCGTGGTGCAGGAGGCGGCGGCGGAAGTGGTGGAGCCGGAGGGACAGGAACTAATAATAGTGGAACTTGTTCAAATAATAATAATGTTAATAATAATAATAATAGTACGAGTAGTGGTGGTAGTAACGTTAATAGTGTTTTAACTTCAGTAATAAGTGGCGGTTCCTCAGTAATTCATTCGTCTGTAGTTGTGGGCGGCACTGCTGGTGTGAGCGTTGGCGGAGCCGGCATCAGTGGATTAATAGTAGGCAATAGTAGCAACTCTTCATGTTCAAGTGCAGACAACCGGAGTGGTATTGGCGGAGGAGGAGCAAATGTGTCAAGTGTAGCGTTAAATAATTTAACTTCGAAAGCTGTGCAAACCGAACTGACTGGATTGAGACTGGCAGAAAATGAGGCTCAAGCCACGTCCGATGTTGAGACTCGCAACACTCGCATTGATGAGCTCAACCGGACCAATGAAGAGCTTCGACATCAGGTGTCCTCCCAACAAAGGGTCATCGAACAACAAAAAGCTCATATTAATCGATGTATCGAAGTAAGTGAACACAAGGCTCAAATATGTAGATTTTCTGATGTAAGTTCCAAACAACTCACACATTTTTATCTGTTTTTGTTCATGTCTATGCTTGTTACTTTTAATTCATTTTTTTTACTAATATATACTTCTTATATGTACATTGCTTTTACATTGTATTGGCTTTGGTTTTTTATAAATTACTTTCTTCATGGCACTTTCTTAAATATTTTTTATTGTAGTTTTACAAATTGCTTCATTTAGACTTGAGTTTTTCTTACATTGGGACATTCCAAATATCCATTGGGACTGGTTCTTACCACTCCCAATTTGTTTTGTTTTTAAATACTGGAACCATTCCTTGGAGTTAATTACCAGAATGTAAAAGTTTTGTAAATTTAAAATTGATACATTGTCGTCGCTTCGGTATTGACTTTAATGTACAAGTACTGAAATAATCATGTGCGTAATTTTTCTTGTTCTATTCTAGGTTGTGAAAAAGCTTCTAACTGAAAAGTCAACCGTAGAGAAGAAGGAAGCTCGTCAGCGGTGCATGCAAAATAGACTGAAATTAGGTCAATTTGTCACACAAAGAGTGGGGGCAACATTTCAAGAGAATTGGACTGATGGTTACGCTTTTCAAGAATTAACTAGGTATGTACATAAGTTGAAACCTTTCTGCTGATGGTTGGGTGTCGAGTTTGATCTCATAGTTTTATATAAAGCTATAATTAAAGTAAATATTGTTGATTGCTGGATACGATAACAATGACTATTAAATACAGCACAGCACAGGACGTAACCAGTTAAACTTATTTTCCGTCAAAAATTTTCGTGTTATGGATTTTAAAACTGTAATTAGATACATATGTATAGCAAAATAAAATATCGACCTAAATCCGAGCAGTTTGTTGAAAGATATAAAATATCAGTTTTGAAAAAAAGCCTCGTTTTGCTAAAGCTATAGTATATGAATTAGTTGACTGTAGTGAACTGTAAGGAAGTTTACCATGTTAAAATGAAATTTATTCCATGGAAATACCGTTTGAATAACTGAGTATGTATTGTGACATTGGTTTCGTCTTCATTGTATGTAGGCGGCAGGAGGAGATTTCCACGGAGAAAGAAGAGATTGATCGTCAGCGTAAGTTACTGGGTAAAAGACGTCCTCCTGCAAATGACAGTCAAGGAAGCTCAAGAAAGCGAGGTGGTGGGAACTCAGTGTCAACCAGTCTCCACAATGGAACCTCCTCTGATGGTTTCGTTAAGCCGGAAAGTGTTCGTGAGCTCACCTGGCAGGAATATTACGAGTCTGATGAGATCTTTAAAGTGAGCATATAATATTTTTTACTCCCCTTTCTTTTTCAACATCTTTATACAGGGATGGGAGTGTAAGGACTCCAGGGGAATTTTTTTTATGTGGGAGCAAGTATGAAAATTTCAGCTAAACTAATTAATAGTGTTTCTATTCGTATTGTATTTCCTCTTTCCTGCCTTTCATTCTCGGAGAAAGAAATGTGAACCACTCTGTAAATTTTGTTTGACTTCAAATGTTGTAAAAATGTTTGTTAATACAGGCCTGCATTGCTTTTTCATGACCATTTATTTTATTTCTTATCATTTTAAAATTGTAGTGGAAGAAAAGTTTTGATTTCAACTGTCGCCAGGGCTTTTTTAGTAGGCAGTTTTTTAAAGCATACGTTTTTGGGGTTATGACTGTGATAATTACTGCTGGAGCAGAGATTAATACAGTTTAAAATGTTGCGAGAGAGAGGTTATAGATGGTACATTTACGAGTCTGCTGAAGTGTAAATCCCCGTAGAATGCCAGGAGAAAGCCGTAAAAGAAAAAGAATTTTATGATGAGGAGATATAGTTGTCGTGGAGTTCCGCACTGAGCAGGTACACGGAGACTGTAAAAAAGTATATTCACGGGGAAAGGCTCAGTGATGTTGAAGAACAAACTAAGGAAAAGTCTCCTTCTATTCTCTCCGCCTGCCGTGTGCTTATGTGCCTAACCCAGAAAAAAAGAAAAAGAGTTCACCAAAATGGATGTTGTTCTGATGGTTTCCTCTTGTTGGTCGTGGTTGAGCGTGTGACCAGCAGAGCAGAGGCTCTCCGTCCCCCACCCTCTTTCTCTGTGTGTTTTTGATAGGATAAGTAGCAGTTGCAGTAGCTTGTTGGTTAAAGTCAAAGTCATAGGGAAAAGACGCAGGAGAAAGGGAGATGGAGGAGGATGAGGACGAAGAACAAGCTCCCACGAAAAGGAAGGGCATTTGACAAATGAGTTAATAGAATGTACGGAGCAAGTGAGAGAGAGAGAGAGTTTGAATTGGGTGATCCTTTGAAGGTATTGATTTTTTTGGGTGCAGCAGGAGCTCTTCTTATGCCTAAAATCTTTCCTCTTACCCTCTCTGAGGATTTTACCCGTGATATAACATTTGGCTTTGCTCTCTTTCTTTTCTCTCTGTCTGTAATGTATTTTAGATGTGAACGAGAGTAAGAGAAAGAGTGCCTGGGAGTGTAGAGGAATCTATGTATGTATCTAATCATGTGTTTTTCTTTCTCTTTTTGTGTCGCTTTTCACCCACACCCCCAACCCCACTCTCAGCTGAGACAAAATGCACTGAAGAAAGAGGACGCTGATCTCCAGCTGGAGATGGAAAAGTTGGAGAGAGAACGGAATCTTCATATTCGGGAACTGAAGCGAATTATGAACGAAGACCAGTCTAGATTTAATAACCACACGGTGCTGAATGAACGCTACCTTCTTCTCATGCTCCTGGGCAAGGGTGGCTTCTCCGAAGTCCATAAGGTCATTGACATGAATTCTGATTTAATATGCCTTAAAATATAACTACTATGCAATAATTACGTATGTACGTATGTATATGTACGTATATTTATTACCTAATGGAAATGGAAACACATCTGTTCCTTTGTATTTCTCTGAGAAAGATGATTCTGACTAAATCTCTGTATTTGCTCGATTTCTTCTGAAACATTTGTTTTTGTAACTAATTGTATGTAATCTACATCCATTAAGCTATTAACAAAGGTCCTTCTCCACGAGAAGGCTGTAATGTTGGCGGAGACGACAAAAATTATATGAATATTTTTCTCCTTAATTGTTCATAGGCGTTTGACTTGAAAGAGCAGCGGTATGTGGCGTGCAAGGTTCACCAATTGAATAAGGATTGGAAGGATGATAAGAAAGCTAATTATATCAAGTGAGTACTTGGACAAATATCATATGTAGCAGCAATGTGTGCTGATTGCTGATGGCGATAAAATCTTTAATTTTGGAGAGTGAGAGTTCTCTTTATGCTCAGACGTATTGAAGTGTATTGTGAACATTTGTTGTCATACATTTTGATTTGTTTGTTTATTCTAACAGGCATGCCTTAAGGGAATACAATATTCACAAATCCTTGGACCATCCTAGAGTAGTAAAACTTTTTGACGTTTTTGAAATCGATGCCAACTCTTTTTGTACTGTTCTCGAATACTGTGATGGTCATGATCTAGACTTCTACCTCAAGCAGGTAATTACAATATGTATTTTTTTTGTGTGCGCTCCTTATGTCTATTTGAAATAACACCTTGTGTAAGTAATTAGTAGTCTAAATGTTTTGAGGTCTCCGAAGCAAAGCCATAATGTATTGAGATTTTCATGGAGTGTGGAGAATTTTATGTCATGGAAGTACAGATTATAGTTCATTGTGGTTCACGTACCAATTACAAACTATCGAGTACTGTACTGATAGTTTGACTCGGCTGCTTCCTTTGTATACCTGCGCATATTTCGCAAATGTATGGATATTTATTAATACATGATGTGTTTGGTCTTACAGCATAAAACAATTCCAGAGAGGGAAGCGAGGTCGATAATCATGCAAGTGGTATCAGCGTTGAAATACCTCAATGAGATAAAGCCTCCCATTATTCATTATGACTTAAAGCCAGGTACAGAATTGTTTTCAAACGTGTATTTGTTTAACGCTTAAGACTTATATTTTACATTTACGGTTTCTGTATTACAAAAGATGGTTTTGAAGGTGTGAAGAATTTAAAAAAAATACTTATGCCTCTAATTGTTTGTTATTATGTTTATTCCAGGCAATATTTTACTGACGGAGGGTAATGTTTGTGGCGAAATAAAAATCACTGATTTTGGACTGAGTAAAGTTATGGATGAAGACAATTATAGTCCCGAACATGGTATGGACCTTACTTCCCAAGGGGCTGGCACCTATTGGTAAGTGTTTAAACCCAGGGATTCGAAGGCTTTCTGCTTTTAGTTTAACCGGATTTATGATTTCTTTAAAATATAAATATACATATGTATTATCGAATCCATGAGTACCGAATGTTAATGTATACATACGTGTTATTCGCTCCAGGTATTTACCTCCCGAATGTTTTGTCGTGGGCAAAACCCCTCCGAAAATTTCATCAAAGGTGGATGTGTGGAGTGTTGGCGTAATTTTTTACCAGTGCCTCTATGGAAAAAAGGTAAGCGTGTATACACTGTATACGTTGAATACATACTACAAATACCTACGTGTACGGACAGCTATTCCTTGTTTTTGTACAAATGAATTGAATTACATTGGTGATTAAATTATTTTGATTTAGCCATTTGGGCATAACCAGTCACAGGCAACTATCTTAGAAGAGAACACAATTCTCAAAGCAACGGAAGTCCAGTTCCCAAATAAACCTACTGTCTCCTCTGAAGCCAAAGTACGTAAAGCATAAACATTGCAATGTTACTTCTGTGGATGACGTTAACAATTATCATGAAATCCGACATGTTTGTTATGATTTATGATCTCTTAATCATATTATTTGTTCTTTACCCAACAGCAATTAATTAGGTTATGTTTGGCGTATCGGAAAGAAGACAGATGTGATGTACTGCAACTGGCAAAGAATGAGTATTTGCAACCACCGGTTCCTCGACACGCACGTCAGAACGCTGCTGCAGCTGCAGCTGCAGCCGCCTCATCACACGCATCCTCGTCATCAACCACGAATGTCACACCGCAGCCCACCACACCTACAGGTAACTACAGATAAAATACGCTGTTAGGATAGATACGCTGTTATCAATGTGACATAACAGTACTTTCAAGAGACTGTGATGATTATAAAAGTATTGAAACTAATAGTTCTGTTTTTACGATTTTTTAGGGAACAATCCCGGATTCCCGCAGACTCTCTTTTCCGGAATGAATGCTTCAAGTTCTTCATAGCGTTTTCCTAATATACAGATATGACTACGAATATTATGTTATAAATAAATCATCAACACTAATAAAGCAACTCCTACAGCTATCATCCAAACTCCTACTATAAATTCCTAAACTAATTATAATTACGCAATGAATATTTGATTTTTGGGTTGGTACAATGATTATAGCCATGAAAATGTCATTATTGTTTTGTTAAACTGTTACTTGCAACAATCCCTTTGAAAAGTGATATTCCTGATATTTGGAGAATGTAAGAGCAAAAGGGATAGCCAAGTAAAAATAATTTATACTTATAAAAATATGCTATTATCAAAACCGTACTTTGTTTGCTCCCGTTGTGGTGTGGTCTATGTGTTCAAAGAACAATTAGAAGAAGCAGGCTTTTTTTAATCTGGACGCTGAAGTTTTGCGGCACATAAAGGAAGCCAGACAACATTTGTATCATCAAGAGTTACAGTAGAATAAGGAAGAGCAAAATCGGATATGGATTCGTGACATGGATGAATTATTTTGTTGTAAATCTGCAAGAAGTCTAGTAGAGTACTGAAGTAGAAGACATTCTGGTCTTTGTCCGAGTCTTTTGCCAACAATAAAGGGAAGATCTATCACTGCTGGTGGAAAGAAGCTATACTCGAATACGAATCAGGAAATGAAATCAATGAATTGGACATTCCAGTTGTACTTGGGAGCATAAATTCTGTCGTACTAACCTCGCGTCGCTTGAGGATGGAAGAAGCTCTCCGATTAAATCGAGGAAATCTGGCATATTATCAAACATGTTTTTGTGATTTGCTTCAAGTCGATTACAAACATTCTTTGATATCAGAATTTGTGTTTATGAATGAGTATGTATCCACGAAGATTGACAAAGAAATCTATAATACCAGTACCGGCATTGAACACCGTCAAATTAAAAGTCAACCGATCTACCAAGCGATCTTACTCTTCGGATGGCATGAATGCAGTGTAATGATCTGTCACAGAATAATTACCACCGACGTCTTAATGAATATTTACTGCCGTTACCGTAAGATGCAGTGCCCATTACGTATAGCGATTTTTTCGTCAACCACAGGGCCCAAAGAATAATTAAAAGCAGCCACCGTACGAAAGTCACGTTTACATATGTATACAACAGCAACGTCATCATCACCAGGTGCTACAAAATCTCCTTGCGTGGACAACCAAGCATGAATGTAACTAAAAGATAAAAGACGAGCTATTGAACATACTGTTTACGAGAACAAGAAGACGAGCTAAAATCATTGCAAATTTCAACCCCGAAAACAATCCACTATCACAGTCCGCCGACACTTCCTTCTCCCAAAAAATTTTATTCTTATATCTTATAATGTACATCCATAAAGTGATACACTTGATAGTTGTTATTCGTACGTATTATATAACATGTATGGTTGTGAACAGTTCTCTTTTTTCATTTTTTAGCAGACGAAAACACAATAATAGGAATTGATTGTACTCAAGCCGACTGTATTGTACGTATGCATTTGGTTTTTTTGGGGTGTTAAATTCCAAAATGTTAATTATACTTAATACCAATTCAAAAGCTTGGTTCTTGATACGGTATCACGTCAAGCAACGTCTTAGGCGATAACGCCCCACGAAATAAATGCGAGTAAATACAGTATATAGGTGCATAAGTATGTGGACAAAGAATTTTTTATTTGACAACACAATTACTCCTTACTCTTATTAAATTATTACATGATGGCTGTATGTGAATTATTTATTATTATTACATGCTTATCACGTAGTCTGAGCTAGTTTAAAAAAAACGGGAGTATTGCTAATGTGAAAATCGGGTTTATAAAGTTTATCCAGGACTTTAAAGAACTGATTTAGTTTTGCCCGTCTCACAGGAGGAGGCCAGTCCTTTATAAGGATTGGTAGATAAATATGCAGTTGTTATTACAATCACACATGTACCAATTTTATGTTAAAGTCCTTATTACTGTCTCTTTTTTAAATTACTGTCTCTCTTACAGTATTCATTACTGTCTCTTTTTTAAAACTTTTTCCCCCGCAGTAAAAATTTCCCACTACTCAGAACTTTCAGCAGGTTATTTACTGTAAAAAGCAATTCCTGTAATATTAACATTATTATTAGTTAATCGGAATCATACGTATACAGCGATGGCGTCTATAGAAATTTGTACGTGGAAATAATAACACATCATTATTATGATGCTAAAACACCACAAAAACGGTAACGAAATTCCTAAAAGAAGTAATAATAATATTGAGACTGGAATTTCCGGACTCATTATAAATAATTTATAGCGTCTCCATGTAATATTATATCATAGTCTGTCGTTTCGTATTGAATGTAAGAATAATGGCAGTGTCACTGGTCACTGCTGTCTTTTTTACTGCAACGGAAATTGTAAAATGGATACGGTAAATACTTAGGAAATAAGAAGAATCGCACTGTTTCTCTCCATTAGGGAAATTTCCAAAGAAAATGAACAGTTGACAACTTAATTAAATACTATAATCAAATTGTATCAAAGGGTAATTGTGAATCAATGTGACAACGTGTAAAATAAGTACGGGGGACTTGTTTTTTTTTCTGAATGTACTAAATTGAAAATCAAAATGGAAACACGGAGACATACCATGAACTATGTTTTTTTTACTGAAAGCATATTAATATTTAATATTAATTAAACTAATTTTGTCTTGGACTTTTTTTTGTCTCTTGTGTCAGAGTAAATAATCATAATGATGGAAAAAAATAGAACACAATAAACGGTCATGAGGGAAAGTCAGAACTATTTGTTATACATATATATATAAGGTTTTATATAAGGGAGTAATAAGGTTAATAATTGTCAACGAACGTTAAAACTTGACATGAATTATTAATTATTAAAATTTTACCAGAAGAGCTGTGAATAATAATGATAATATTCGTATATAATACAACATATTATATATAAGATTATAATTATGTAGGGTAAGGTGTTGTGAAGAGGGAAAAACTGCGTTATTGTACCACGTGCTGTAATGATTTTCTCATTAATTAATTACAAAAAATTTTTCTAAATGTGTAATTAATTGTAGGTACAATGAAAAAATCTTGATGAGGGAAAGCCGCTATATGCTGTACTACTACCACCACCACTTGAACTAGTTCTACGACGAATGATGATTATTGTAATGTCAGTTTTAAATGTCACTTAACATTATTAATTATTATTATACTGTGTATAATTAGATATTCTTTTTAGTTTATGTATAAACAAATTGTAGTCAACTTAAGTCTATATAATATTATTATTACTATTAAAAAGTGTGAAATATGAGATGTTTTTGTGTGCATGTCAATGATATACTGCTACATGTATATAAAGTGTATTTAAGATGGAAAACAATTGTGAAAAAATAAAACTTTTTTCGACAAAACAAGCTACACCTTTGCAGCTCCAACTTGGATAATTTGGTTAAATGATGTCAAAAAGCATAAAATGAGCACATCGAAATAGATTTTGGCAAAATTCGACGTAACACGAATTTGCTGAAACAAAAGCTTCTAGGAAAATCAAATGGCTGTCAAATCTCAAGCTTTTGAAACCGCCACCATATGAAATTGTCAATATTATCAACCAGGATTATTTTTAAAAATTTCGCAAGTATCCTCTCTTTAGCAGATTTAAAAATTTGGTCAAGTCGAGCAATAACAATGCATATAGGTTACAATTACAAAATTTGGTAGCATGCATGAGAGTTTATAAACCCAAAGTACAACATACCATCAACCTCTTTCTTGATTCTCGCCTCTTCCTTCTTTCTGTCGCGTTCTTCTAATCTACTCCATCCCCTCTTTTGCTCTACTTTTCTCCTTTTCCTACATTTTTGTCTCTTTTTTTCTCCATTTTTGTTTCCTTTTTCC
>JAQGBT010005674.1:0-13857 GCA_034698585.1 Disparrhopalites patrizii
AAAGAAAGAGAAATAACGAGAAAATAAAGAAAGAGAAATAACGAGAAAATAAAGAAAGAGAAATAACGAGAAAATAAAGAAAGAGAAATAACGAGAAAATAAGGAGAAATATGGAGAAATAACGAGAAAATAAAGAAAGAGAAATAATGAGGAAATAAGGAGAAATATGGAGAAATAACGAGAAAATAAAGAAAGAGAAATATGGAGAAAATAAAGAAAGAGAAATGACGAGAAAATAAAGAAAGAGAAAATAAGGAGAAATAACGAGAAAATATGGAGAAATAACGAGAAAATAAGGAGAAATATGGAGAAATAACGAGAAAATAAAGAAAGAGAAATATGGAGAAATAACGAGAAAATAAGGGAAAATTAGGAGAAATATGGAGAAACAAGGAGAAAAGAAAGAAAGAGAAATAATGAGAAAATATGGAGAAATAACGAGAAATAACGAGAAAATAAAGAAAGAGAAATATGGAGAAATAACGAGAAAATAAGGGAAAATAAGGAGAAATATGGAGAAATAACGAGAAAATAAGGGAAAATTAGGAGAAATATGGAGAAATAACGAGAAAATAAAGAAAGAGAAATAATGAGGAAATAAGGAGAAATATTGAGAAATAACGAGAAAATAAAGAAATAGAAATAACGAGAAAATAAAGAAAGAGAAATAATGAGGAAATAAAGAAAGAGAAATAACGAGAAAATAAGGAGAAATATGGAGAAAATAAGGGAAAATTAGGAGAAATATGGAGAAAATAAAGAAAGAGAAATAATGAGAAAATATGGAGAAATAACGAGAAATAACGAGAAAATAAAGAAAGAGAAATATGGAGAAATAACGAGAAAATAAGGGAAAATAGGGAGAAATATGGAGAAATAACGAGAAAATAAGGGAAAATTAGGAGAAATATGGAGAAATAAGGAGAAAATAAAGAAAGAGAAATAATGAGAAAATAAGGAGAAATATGGAGAAATAACGAGAAAATAAGGGAAAATTAGGAGAAATATGGAGAAACAAGGAGAAAATAAAGAAAGAGAAATAATGAGAAAATAAGGAGAAAATAAAGAAAGAGAAATAATGAGAAAATAAGGAGAAATATGGAGAAATAAGGAGAAAATAAAGAAAGAGAAATATTTCTCTTTCTGAGAGAATGAGGAAGATAAAAAGTGGCGGATTGACACGTCTTGTTAGAATTAAAAACTGCGATTTATTTAATATCATTGAATGCGACCATCAAATAGTAAGGAAATTACCCTTCAGTTCAAACAGGAATTATAACGAGATACGTCCTGGGACATTTAGAATTCCAGGGCATTGTGTGATTAGGCAGAAATAATGTTTTTTTATGCACCTTTATATTTCCTGGAAATATGAAAATGGATCTCGAAGTTTAGCGCGTGAACCATGCTTAATTACAGTTAGAGGTACTTATTAATTCCGTATGTATAATATACAGTTATTCCGTAAATTTCCAGACAGCCCTGGGCACCCACAATCTCCCTCCGTTTCTCCAACTTGTAGTTTGAGGTGCAGAAACACATGTATATTTACATTCAATTAATTCAGATTGAAGGGTGAAGATGAACGTTCGAGTGAAAGAGAAACACTGCATGGGATTTTACGGAAGAATTCCTCCTTCGACCACCGTGAGGAGCATCTCCACATGTGAGTCCAACGGTCGTTAGGTCCATTTAGAACTCATTTGCTCTTCCGCGAGTCCTTTCTGGTGAAATGATTCTTCCTACGTACATATGCATCATATATGTATATCTACATATATGTTTGTATATATGAACATATGTGTATGAGCCTCATAATTAAGCCACGTCCCTTCCCTACACGTTAACACGTTACTCCCGAGTCCACTTGAGTGAAGGAAATTAAAATTTGCGTGTTCAAGTGAACTCTCCCCAAAATTATTTGTGGAGTCAACATTTTCCATCGTTGTACGTCCCATATTAATCATATATTTCTTCTTTTAAGGGAGAACTCATATATATCCTATTGCTCATATATTTGTCGGCAAAATTCATTAAATATTTAACCGAAATTAAGAACTGAAAAATTATTAACACAGGTTAAAAAAAATCAAAAAGTTTAAAGCGGCCGACTCTGACACACACATGCACTCATATCTGCATACTGATTGTGAGCAGCAATAAGTAAATAAAAATTAATTTGAAAAATGGCATTCCAGTTCGAATCTTCCCCGAATTATGGAATTATAATGCATATTCTTTATTCAACCAAATGTGTACACACTTGTTGTGATATTAGACAAGCCAAGAACAAATATAAAAGGGATTTTAGCGGTAACAAATCGAAAATAGAAAGTGAATGACTTGATGACCAAACATCTCCCGGAGGCTCCTCTTCTCCATCAAAAAGGAGAATCCCCATTCTCAGAAGGCAAAAGGTATTGTTGGAGAATGCTCTTACATTTCCCTTGTTGTCTCTCCCCACATTTTGCCTCGGCTGCGTTGAATATGGAAAAATTATAGCGTACATAATCGCATCTCTCCCAACTTTTCCCTACTCCCAATTAAGTCCCGTTCCTCTTCGCACTTTGAATACCGGGGGTATTGACACGTGTTAAAAATTTGTTAAACTATTACACACCCTCCAACACTTTCCCTTTGCATATATTCTATCCTCGTCATACGATTTAATGGGAGAATTCGATGCGTGTGGTTAACATTTGAACGCTGGAAAAAATCCCTTTTCCACCCATTTCAACTACACAAAACAAGGACCATTATGAATGTTCGGAGAAAAAAAATGGTTTTGCGTACGAAAAACAAGTTAGGCTCTGGAAGTGAAGCGTGTCCCTTGGAAGTGACCACCTTTTGGAGCAACCTTTTCTCCCTTTCAAGTGCGTGGATAAACATCCTCCAATCTACCAGATGCTGGTACATAAACGGTTAGTACAAAATTCAGACTAGAAATCCAAGGAGATGTAGGGATCTTCCGAAGGAATTGAATTTTACGTATTTTACCATGTAACTCATCATTTCTGTATATACATATTAAATACATGGGTATACTTATATATACAAACGTTGCTAGTACGGACTTACAGACTGCCTAGAGTAATTTCCGTAATGTAACTCACAATAAAATGTCCCAAGTATTACTTTTACTGCTCTCAGTCGCTTACAAGTAATTTGAGGAATGATGAGCCACTGCCTGCCAACCGAGAAGTCTCTCTCTCTTTCCCTCTCTTTCTCTCTCTTTCTCTCTTTCTCTCTCTTTCTCTCTCTTTCTCTCTTTCTCTCTTCTTCTCTCTCTTTCTCTCTCTCTCTCTTGTGCTCTTCCATAAGTCTTCCACATTTCACACAAAGTTTCATCACAACAAGCCATACATGTGTTCCCTCCAATGGATGTACACGTTTCCTGGGATCTTAAATCCATTCCTTTATTATACATGCCGAGGGATGAGTAGTAAATGGAACGCGTGCAGTTTTGAGGGTGGTGGTGGTTCTCGGATTGTTACAGTCATATGAAACCACAAGGATATACATATATAAATGAAACATATAAAGCACTGACATGTCTCACTGGGTGTAAGCAGAATCCATTTGTGATCTCATGCATAGCCCCCTGCCTTTTTCTGCTTGCTTGCGAAAAGTTCAAGGATAGGACCGTTCACTCGCGGTTGGGGGAAGGAGACGGAGGGAGAGAGGAAGGGGAAGACAGAGGGAGAGAGAGAGAGAGAAAACAGAGAAATCCAGTTTGTTATTGCACCCTCAAGTCCCCAAAATATGGGTCCTTGTGGTATTAACAAATGTTACTCAAGCCTTAGAATACATGTAGTAAAAGTGCGGTGGAAAGCGACAGAGACAGAGAGAGAGAGGAAAAAAGACGGAAAGGGGCAGACACAGAGAGGAAAGGATATGAAGTGATAGAAAGCGGAGAGCAACAGAGAAAGTCAGACAAGAATATTTTCGAGGAAAAAAGACAACTAAAGAACAGCAACGGAAGATTGAAATCTATAGAAAAAAGGTTGGAGGAAGAGATAGTGATAGATCTGCAGAGAGAAAGAAGACCAGAAAACAAAAGAGAGAGAAACTGCACAGACAGACAGAGAAACGCATTTAGAGACAAAAGCGTTGTAGAGAGAGACAAGGAAGGAAAAGGTTACAGCAATGATGATAGAAGGCTACAAAGGAAGAGAGAAAAACAGAAAGAGGGAAAAAGCAAAAACAGAGAGAGAGAAACAGAAAGAGATGGAAGAAAAACAGAGAGAGAAAGCAGAAAGAGATTGAAGAAAAACAGAGAGAAAACAGAGAAAAAAGTTAGCGAGAAATCAGAAAGAGAGAAAAAAACAAAAAAGGTAGAGAGGAAGCATGCAAAGAGGAAAGAGCAAAAATGTTAGAGAGGAAACAGAAAGAGAGAAAAGAAAAGAAAGAGAAAGGCTACAGAGAGAGAAAACCAAGCAGATAAGGAGAGAGAAAGGCAACAGAGACAGAATCCCAGAGAATGTAGGAAAGACAAGGAGATATAACAGAAAGACAGAGGAGAATGAGAAGAAGAGGAAGCGGAGACGTGCGAGACAGAGAAAGGGAGAGAGACAGTGGGGGAGCTGAAGAAGAGGAAAAGAAAATCGAAGAAAGAGTAATGGGAACACGAACACATTAAAAGAGCGAGAAAAGTAAGAAATAGAGAGATGGAGAGACGGAGAGAAGGGAGAGGAAGAGTGACTGGAAATAAGTGAAACCAGGAGAGGAAAAATAGTGTGCGTGGTGGAAGAAATACACACACACAGAAGTTGTGGAGATTATTCCAACAGATTAGATGCTATGCACAAGTTTGTCCAAAAACGACAATGCACTCACCGATTCCAAGGAGAGATTTACATACTTTTGATTTTTAGGGAGGAAATGCACTTCCATTAGCATATTCTGATATTTTCCCTCTCTCCCTCTTCTTTTTCCTCTCTATCGCACTCTTTCTCTCTCTCTCACGATTGCTCTCCCTCTCAATTACTTCCCTCGCAAGTCTCTTGAGTCTCTCGGTGGTTGCATTTAGCCAAAACAGCGCAAGAGATAGGGCTGGGGCGAAAGAAGAGGGTGAAATAGAGAGAGAGAGCGAGAGAGAGAAAAGTTTTCCCAGCTCCCACTTGAGTAAGACTCCCCGATTTTATATGCAGACCATTTATTATTATTACACGCTACACACTTCCATGTACATGCTTTATTTGGAGTTGTATTATACTCGATTTGGGTTGTAGTTATTTTTTTCCCGAGATACAGAGTGAGAAGAAGATAGGGAGAAATGGGAGAGGGAGAAAAGCATTAAACGTTCTTCCGTCTTCGGGAAATTGCAGTTTTGACTATTAAATGCAGGGAATGAGTTGAAATGCATTTCTTCCTTACTTTTTTCTCCTTTGATAAACCTTGAAATGATTTTTTTATTGTGGTTTTTTGAATTCCGCGCGTAAACTTATTTTTTTCTTCTCCATTTTTTTTATGCCCAAAAATCCAGCCCCTGGTGGGTGTAATGGATTTTTGGGGGCGATTTAGATTTTTTTCAATCTGTGCCTTCTTATACCCCTTTTTTTCGGTTGAATATGCGTATCTGCATATGCAGGGTATACACATATAAGTGTGTATACATATGCACTGATATGACGCTATGAATGTAAATAATTATTATTTTTATAAACGATTCCATCCCAGAAGCCATGTAGAGCGACACGTTGCAATGGCAGTACGCATACGTGTGTACGCACGCTTATTTTCTTTCGGGCAAACATTTTCTGGTTAAGACCAAATGCATCTTTCTAATGCAGGCAGAAATGCACTACTAAAATGTATTCCATGGAGTATAAGGACAAGGGCAACATTTTTTTTTGTTATGTAAATTCCGGCGATTTCCCCCAGTTGATTCCTTCGGCGGGAATCTTTCTTTCTCTCTTCAAATAAAAAAAAAAGGGAAATATTTATATCGGTGTGTACACAGTTTATAAATCGCTGACGGCAATGCTGGGGCACAATCTCTATTTTGGAAGAGATTCGTAAAAAAATACATTCCGGGATTGTGCCGACATGGATTATTCGGGGAGATAAAAAGGGGGGAAATTGAAATTCAGAGGATTTTTTCCCATCGACACGTGCCTCCAGTTTGTAGTTTGTTTTTTTCCCTTTCTGCGTGAGGATCTTGGGGTTTTTTTTTGGGCAATTCTCCTGCTATAGTTACGTGCACATATGTAGATTTCCATAAATTTGCATTGGGCTTACACACGCCATGGAATGTTGGAGAAATGAAATCTGACAAACTTCCGGCTCATGTTCGTAATGCTTATCAATTAATTCCTTTGGAGCGTTTAAATGCCTATTTAGAAAAAAACCCTTCAGCAGTAACTTCTACACGCTTGGAAGAAATTGCGTGTGGCAAAAAAAAAGACTTGCTTACGTAGGAAATATTTTGCTTCAGAAAATAGCATGTTAAAATCCCTTCTCAGCATTTTTTACGAAAAATACTGTGAAATTATTTACAAACTTTTAAACAATTCTTTAGCATGTAGAAAACTGTAGTTTTAATTCTGAAGTGCATATTTATGTCAATTAATGAGCAAGGCTAAAAATCACGGAGACAAACATCTTCTTTTTAATTTCTGCACGTGACAAAAATGGACTGAAATAATTCTAAATGTTTCTATTGACCTCAAGTCCACTTGTGCTCATATCGGTTGGACTTGCCCCATGCGAATCTGCAAACAAAATCGGAAAAAACATAACAAGCTGTAACAATGCAATGGTGCGGAAATAAATAGCAACAATAAAAAAAAAGGAAATCAGCAAAACACCCATAACATCTCCACATGAATGTGTCGTTCACCAAACGGAAGTAGAAAATCCTTGACTTACACAATTTTTTTGTTTGTATCATCTCTTTACCCTTCTTTGCCTCTCTCCCACTGAATGACGTGCATGGAGTGAAAAAAAACATTTGATGGCAGTTCCTATTCAAAGGAAATGGGGCTGGTGGGCTGGAGAGAGACACTCGGAGGGAGAGAGAGACACCGAGAGTGACAGAAAGGGAGAATGTGATGCGAGAGAGAGAGAGAGAGAGAGAGAGGAAGACAGAAAAAAAGGGAAAACATGCCGTCATTCACTAACTGACTTATCACTCCGGGGGTATCTCCCCATACATAACCCACTGTATAGATACATAAGTGAATGGAATGGATTCACAGTGAGAAAAAAGGCCGCCTCCTATGTATATATAGATTATAGATACAATATATATGTATGTATGTACATATACATATACATACATATAGACAAAAAACACCCTATGAAATGGGAGGGAAGCCGAAAATGTGAAGCAATAGAGATATTTTTGAAGTCCAACGCTTTTTAATGCACAGCTCATCCTTAATGACATTTCGGGGGGGGGGTGTGGGAGAATCGTGGACAAGCAGTGAGAGAGAAACCGAAAACTATAGAAAGCAAGGAAGAGACAGGGAAGAGAAAGAAGAGCGAGAGGAAAGAGAAAGCAAAAGAAAGTAATCAAAGAGACAAAATGAGAGCAAGAGAGAGAAAAAGATAGGAAAATGCAAGTGACAGAAAAAGAGAGGGAAATGTAAAAGTGAGAAAAAGAGAGGGAAATGTAAAAGTGAGAGTAAATGAGAGGAAAATGCAAGTGAGAGAGAAAAATAGGAAAATGCAAGAGAGAGAAAAAGAAAGAAAAATTCAAGTGAGAGAAAAATAGGGGAAATGAAAGAGTGAGAGAAAAAGGGGAAAATGCAAGAGAGGAAAAAAAAGAGAGGACAATGCAAGTGAGAGAAAAAAGGGGGAAATTTTAAAGGGAGAGATAAAGAGGAATATGCAAGAGAAAGAAAGAGAGAAGAAAATGCAAGAGAGAGTAAAATAGAAACATGCAAGAGGGAGACAAAAATAGGAAAATTCAAGAGAGAGAAAATGAGAGGAAAATACAGGAGTGATAGAAAAATGCAAGAGAGAAAAAATGAGAGGAAAATGTAAGAGTAAGAGAAAAAGAGGAAAATGCAAGAGAGAGGCAAAGAGAAGAAAATGCAAGAGAGAGCAAAGCAAAAATATAAAAGGGCGAGAGAAAGAGAGGGAAGAATGCCAATTAGAGATGGAAAAAACTGCAAGAGGAAGAGAAGTAGGAAGAAAAGAAAGATAGAAACGAGAAATTGAAAGATTGAAACAGAAAGAAAGGGATAAAAGAGGAAGAGATTGGGAGAAAATTAGAAGGGAAGAGATAAAAGAAAAAGATATTGGGATAAAATTAGAAAGAAAGAGATTAAGGAGGAAGAGATTAAGAGAAAACAAGAAAGAAAGAGATTAAAGAGGAAGAGATTAAGAGAAAACAAGAAAGAAAGAGATTAAAGAGGAAGAGATTAAGAGAAAACAAGAAAGAAAGAGCTTAAAGAGGAAGAGATTGAGAGACAATTAGAAAGAGGCAGAGATAAAACAGACAGTTGGAGAAAGAAAGAGTGACATAGGAGAGCGTTAGAAAGAGAGAGAGAGAGAGAAAGGAACCAAAAGTGGGAGTGAGAAGTAAAGAGAGAAAGACAGAAAACGCGAGACAAAAAAACGACCATCTCTGAATGTAGATGTACATGTACAATTATTCCTAAAAACTGGAAGAGAGAGTGTGGAGGACTTTTGACAGGATTGGAAGAGATGGGAAAAAAGGAGAGAAAAGACAAGGGAGACGAAGAGGAGGAGAGTGAAGCAAATCGATGACTAAATGTTGGTGAGATGTAAGTCAAATGTAGCGTGAAGGAGGGTGAAGATAGATCCATAAATATCTATTGATCTACAGGGGGGCCAAAAAGGCTCTGAGCAATAATTATTATTTCCATTGTTCCGCATCTGACGTGAACTGTCCAGTAGCACCGCACATACAGCCAGTGCTTTTTTTTCGGAGGCAAAAAGATATACATGTTTTCATTTTCCATTCTTTTTTTTTGCAGCTCCCCTTTTTCTCTCCTCCCGCTATTCCTCCCCCTTTATTCCAGACCCAAAGGACATTTCCCTGCAAGCATAAATATATATGAAGAAATATCTCCTGGGTATATTTATTATCACAATGTTATTTATTTACCCTTATATTTTTATCCCCTCCTTTCTCTCCTCACATCTCCAGATGAGAGCTGGAAAGAGGGAGAGCAATGAGAGGCATGAGAAAAGAGAAACAATAAGAGGGAAAGAAGGGGCGAGGGAGACACGAAATTTAGGACATTTTTGAAACAATAATGCAAACTGGAACGGAGGGATTTTCCTTTGCATTTCTCTCTCTCTTTCTCTCTCTCTCTCTCTCTATATATCTCTCTCCTCTCTCTCTGTCTCTCACTTTTTGGCTTGGCACTCTCGATTCCATTCTTTCCCTTCTACACAACAATAATTTTCCTCACACAAACTCTAAATTAATTCCTCACACTCCCATCAACGACATCTGTGATCCGGTCGTAGTACTCTCCCACCGCCTCACTTGGAAGCTACGCAACCAAAACGCAACTTTACGCATTTCAAACACGTTTTTTTGTGTGCAAATAATTTGTATACATATGTAATTGAAATTCGGTTGGCCTTTCAATTATTATACAGTGAAGGGTGGTAAAATATTCCAAGCACTCGCAATTAATCAAAAATATGCGGATAGCAAGTCGGAGGGATTTCCATCTTCTTTAACATGACACTCATAGCAATGAAGAAATATCCGGGTTCGCCCGGGTATCATGAGAAGAAGGAAGAATTCCGTGAGTGTCTTTTATTATTGTCCTTTATTATGTAGAATAAAAACTTTATGAAAGCCCAAACAGCTTGAGAATAGTAAATAGTGTTTATAATTAACGCATGGGCATCTGCAGGAGGATGATATTCGAACCGGAAACGCCCAAAAATTGAACATTTCTTTGGGAGAAGAATATCTTGAAATCGGAGTGACAAAAAATGCATCTTCTTCATGAGAGAGAAAGACTTAAAACTAAGAGGAAGTGAGAGAGAGACGCCGCTCAATTCAAACCAAACGAGACGAAAAGTGCCTCTGTATTCAGGGAGACATGGAACGCGAAAAAATAAAAGAGAGAGAAACGAAACGGAAATAAATTGGAAGATACAAAAAGAGAAAAGATGTTAGACAGCGAGGAATAAATAAAGGGACTGGGAAAAAGTGGCACCCGTAGAGAAATAATCAAGAAGAAAAATGGATAGTAGAAACGTAGAAAGAGAGCAAAAAGAGGAATAGAAAGGAGCAGAAATAGAGGAAAAAGGAAGAGAAAACAAAGAGAAAAATGAAAAGACATACAGAGAAAAAGGATATAGACCGTAAGATAAAAAAAAGAGAGAGACAGAAAGGGAAAAAGGAGAGAGAGAAAGAGAAAAAGAAGAGAGACAGAAAGGGAAAAGGGGGTGCGACAGAGAGAGAAAAAGGAGATGGGCAGAAAGAGAAAAAAGAGAGAGACAGAAAGAAAAAATGGAGAGAGGCAAAGGACAGAGAGAGAAAGAGTAAAAGGAGAGAAACACGAATAGAAAAATGAGAGAAACAAAAAAAGAAAAAGGAGATAGATAGAGGGGAAAAGGGGAGAGACAGAAATAGAAAAATGTGAGGAAGAGAAAGAGAAAAAGGAGAGGGAGAGCAAAAGCAAAAAGAGGGGGCGACAAAGAGAGAACAAAAAATGGGAGAGACAGGCAGAAAAGAAAGAGACAAAAAAGAGCAAAATCGAGTAGAGAAACCGAGAGAGAGAAAGATAACAACGAGAAAAGCCTGGAAATAGCAAGCAAAAACGAACGAGTTAGCAGTGTAGAGAAAGAAAAGAAATAGAAAAAACGAGGACGAGAGAAAGAAATAATAAGAGAAAGAAACATCGACGGCAGAAGGGCAAGCCAGTAAGAAAGATAATTAGAAAGCAGTGAGAGCACGAAATTGCGAGAAAGCAATAATGTCCCCGAGTTTTAGCTATACACTGCTTAATATGTGTACAGAGAGACTTTTGTAAAATGTTAAAAGAAGACGAAGATTTATGTATTCCATTCATTCCCTAACTTTGATGAATCTCCCCCTGTCTCTCTCTCCCCCCGATTTATTTATTTATGCGGAGAATAAATCCATAATCGTCATGATAAAGGAGACCGCCAGAGTTTCCTCATAATTGGAAGAAACACCACGAAATAATTAGGGAGATTGTCGGGAGAGGGAAAATGAGGGGAGAGACAAAAGCTTTTTCCCACTGTTTGGGGCAAATCTAATTAGATTAAAAGTTAGGAATACCACTAAATTTTCTGGGGGGGTTATTACGACACTAATTAATTACTTTATTTCCTTTCCCCCCTCCCGGCTCTGTTTCAGCAACCACTTCATTGTGAAAACTGTGAAAAGGCTTTCCTTTTTAGCATCTCCTCGCTTTTTCTGGAGTTATTACGCCTTTTGAAATAAAGGGGATTTTTGCACAATTATTTAGCGCTCTATTGCGTGCGACGGAGGTAGAAAGAGCTCCAGGAGCTTTTTTTTATATGTATCGTGCTCATCCCAAGGGGAGACATCAGTGTTCAGCAGTGCAAATGTCGTGACTTTGATATGTTTCCAACAATAGAAAGGTCTCATATTTTATCTTGTGTTAACTTTTTCTGTTTTTTTTGTATTTTCAAACTATTTTTTCTTGTGCTGTCTCAAAGGACTGACTTTTTAATTCCTCCAAAATTCCCGCGGTACAATTTGCCCTTTAAACTCGCACAAAGCGAGGCTGAGACAATATAAAAGTATGGGCATGCCATATAATATTAAACTCGTCAAGAATTGACTCCAGCCTTACCAGTTAATGATACAATAACATTTAAATTAGCTGTATGTAAGCCCAACTGTGGATGTTGATTGGAAAAAAATTAAAGTGGCGTTGAAACGCATTAAGTTAACCTTGGAAATGGGTAATTAAATTGCTCATGACGTGATTTGTTGGTCAATCTATATTTATAATTTTTATTCGGATATAAATAATCACAGTTTATTAAATGTGTCGATGTTCAGTAAAAATGAGAAATTGAGACGCTGTTATAGCCTCTAAGAGGTAAAATGGAAATTTAATGTGCTTCAAAAGTAGCACATGCAACAAATAAAATAACTAAAAAAAATTGCGATGTATCAAATTACATATATTCGTTACCTCATCAGTATATTTGACAGCAAAAGTTTCAAAACGTGTTAAGTTCATTTGAGCTTTTAGAAGAGAGTTTTCAGAAGGAATAAAATGTTGATTTATAATGTTACTCTAACGGAGACAATCTAAGGACTTTTTTAATATTTCTCTGACCTTTGGAATATATTCATTTGGTTATTTTTGTTATTTTAAAATCTTTATCTTGAAAACGGGACTTGCACCGTTTTGGAACATACATGTATTTTGTATGTTAGAGGAGAAACTGTCGCCCTAGTCATGTGAAACCCCCATGATGAGCCTGAGAACTCATGTCACGGCGTGATGAATAAACAAAAAAAAAGAGTGACAGTAACACATTCAGAATCACATGAATTTACACAGATCTAATTAGATTTTTTGTAGTCTCTGTCATCGTGAGTGAAACGCAATTTGTTTCCAAGGGAAATCAACAACAAGGAGCATTCTGGAATAACAAGAGAACAGCACCACATAATCGCACCCAATTAAAGCATAGGGAAATCCCATATATGTATGCATGTAAATGCACCAAACATCAAATACGGCTGATGCAGTGCCGTTTTGCTCTGACTTAGACAATTAGTAAGAAATAAAAAAAAATGTTCCGTATAAAAATGTTTCCCCAATAGAAAAAGAAAGGAATGAAAAAGACCGTCACTAATATTCAAATTAAAGACCATTGACCCACATTCCACCGTTGAGCAACTTCCGTAATGATACGCCTGGAATGGGGCTGCAACGGAGCATTTTGGAGTTGGATCTGGAAGAAGAAAAAGAGTGCAAAAGTGGGCTTGGGAGCGAAAGGATTATTCAATCCTTTCTGTTAGCCTTTTTATCCCGGATATAATTTCATACACACTGTTATTCACACATGTGTGATTTTCGGGGGGAAACGAGTGAATTTGCAGAGGAGCAAAAAAAAAAGTTGTTGGAGCATCGGTGGCAACAAACAAGAAAATTTTTCGCAACCGGAGCACAAACTTTCAATACAAATTCTACCACTTTTTTTGTTCTCCGTGGAGTTGCGGGATTCTCGCCATGTGAACAATGGGAGGGCACATTGCAGATTCTAAGAGAGAGAGAGAGAAATCACAAAGGGGATGGGAGACAGCCAAAGAGTTATACAAAGGGATAAGGGAAACAAAGTAAAAGTAAGGGAGAGGGCAAGGCGAAGGCGAGAGAGAGAGAAAAGTATAGGAAAAAAGATAAAGCAAAATATAAAAAGGAAAAGAGATAAAACAAAAATGGAAGGGAAAATAGAGATCAAATAAAAATAGAAGGAAAAATAGAGATCAAGTAAAAAAGAGAGATAAAACAAACAATTGAAAGGAAAAGCACAAAAATTGAAACAAAACGAGAGATAAAAAGGGAAATACAACAAGGAAAAGGGAGTTACAAAAAAAGAGAAGGGAAAAGAAAGATACAAAGAGAAAGGCAAAAGGAAAAACAGAGAGATAAAGAGAAAGAAAAAAGCGATAAAACGATCGGAAAAGAGAACTACAAAGGGAAATAAAAATAAAAAAAGAGCTAAAACGAAAGGCAAAGAAAAAAGGATAAAACGAAAGGAAAAAAAAGAGATAAAACGAAAGGAAAGGAAAAAGTATAAAACGAAAGGCAAAGAAAAAAGGATAAAGCGAAAGGAAAGGAAAAAGTATAAAACGAAAGGCAAAGAAAAAAGGATAAAACGAAAGGAAAGGAAAAAGTATAAAAC
>JAQGBT010005675.1:0-13849 GCA_034698585.1 Disparrhopalites patrizii
CTCTCTCTCTTTCTCTCTCTTTCTCTCTCTCTTTCTCTCCGTTTTTTGCTCCTCTCTTTCTCTCTCGCTTTCTCTCTTTCTCTCTTTCTCTCCGTCTTTTGCTCCTCTCTTTCTCTCTCTCGCCCGCTGCTTTTTCCGCCTTTCGCTCTTCTATCTCTTTCTCTCTCTCTCTGTTTTCCCCCGTCTCTCCCTCTGCCTCTCCCTCTTTCTTTCTCTCTCTCCCTCGTCCCTACGTAGTTTGTGTCTCTGTCTTTCTTCCTCTTGTAAAGGCCATATCTTGTGTCTTCATCTTTTGCTCCATTTCCTCCATCTTCCAATTGGTTTCCTTTTGCCTTTTTAGACAGGAATTGGTTTGCTTCTTAACCAAAAGAGTCTCTCTCTCTCTTCCTTTTCGCTTTCTCTCTATTCTTCTAATCTTCCCGTGCCCGCCTTATCATGTGCGGCTGAATGATGTGGTTTCCCTTTTTTTTTCCTTCCAGTTATAAACTTCAAAGAATTTTAACACAATTTCCCCTCTTCCCTCTGCCCCCCCCCGCAAATTTTCCATCTTTTATAGTCTTAAGATCCCTCCATTTCTTCCGTTAATTTCTTTTTAATCCCTTCTTCCTACATTCTCCTTCATTCTCCGTCTGGGCTTTTCCTGCGGCTTCTTCCTTATGTTCAACCTTATTACTTATACGACTCCCTTTTATGCTTAACCCCTTCCTCCTCCTGTAGGAGGAAGATCTTGGAATTACGGAAGAATTTAGCGCAGTGTCGCATAACTTTTCTGGGGGTGACCCCCCCTTCTTTCTTTGATTTCATCCCCCTTGTTTTTCTGTAATTTGTGTATATGTTGGGGGATTTCTCCTGATTTCAAATGGTTCTCACCCCTTCATTTTTCTTTTGAATCTCCACCCTTTGAGAGGGGAAAAATCTCCCGTCTTCCGTCCCACCCCCACCCATTTGGCTCCGCAAAAATTCCGATGACCACGGTCGACACCCTTGCTTATTAAGCTGTAATACAACGTAGGACCTTTTACAACGTTTGCCTCGCCCACTCAGCATGGGTGAAAATGTGAGAAAAAAAAAAGAAGGTTCCCCCCAAACAAAAATTGTGTAGTTTTCATATATGTTCAAGTGAATGGCAAAACCTCCCCCGTCTGATTATTATGTAGAATAATAATGATGATGATTCTCTCCATAGCTTTTGAAAAGTCACAAAGAGCACACTTTTTAACCTCCACCCAAACATAAATTAAGGGAATAACAAGAATAGGAATGATAATAATAAAATATTCCCAAGAAATTCATACTTGTTTTCAACATTATACAATTCTTTTTTTTTCTCTCTCTCTCTCTCAAAACATCAACTCCTACTATGTACTATTAAAGGCATATGTAATAATAAATTGACAATCAACAAGAATTTTTCATCCCCTTGTTCTCTCTCTCTCTCTCCATGCATGATCCTCTTTGGATGAGAAATATTTTTCTTGGGCAACCCCACACTCATGATAAAATGTACTGTCTCCTTTCCTTCACTCACAAAAACGTAGAATTTAATCATAATTTTTTTTTTCAGGGTAAAAAAGAGTGAGTGGTTGAAAAAAATTTCTAGCATGTTACTTGCTTATCCCAAAGGTATGGAATTCTTGTGTGCATGGAAATCACATCCGTCTTGCTCAAGTTAAAATCATTCATTTAATTTCTCTCTCTCTCTCCTATTTGCTCTCTACCCTTGTCGGATTGTCTCCCTATAAACACACTCGTTCTTTTTTTTTTGTTAAGGGGAAGTGCGCCGTCGGTCCTTTTATTCCAATGTACCTCTTCATTTTATTCTCGTGGAATACTTTGTTTCCTCACTGTCTCTCTCTCTCTCTGTCTCTCTTTTCGTTTTTTCTCTGTGCAAGAGAAAAGGTATAAAATATTTGTCTTATTATCAAGACATTACTTTGAATGATGGTTGTTAGCCGCTTGAAGAAAGACACTCTTTTACAGGACTTGGGTACAAGGCGTGTGATTAGGCATTTATGGATTTTTATACGTACACACAACACCGGGGAGACACGAGAGAGATAGAGAGAGAGAGAAAGAGAGAGAGAGTAGAACCTGTTCGTTCAAAAGACGATATAGACTTGTCAGAATTTGTTTTTTTTTTTTGTTATTTTGAATATTCTTCTTTTTTTCTCCATTCTTCTTCTCTTATTTGTTGTTTTGTAATAAAAATCCATTAGAAAAAACACCCTCCGCGTCCATGCCCCATCCACAGGGTGTAAGATACATTCTTCGGACATATGTTTATTCCCCTTGATGTGTCGGGATCATATCCTTTACCACAGATTTCTTTGTATTTGTCTATATGTCATCAACATATATGAGCACCCTCGATCTGGGGGGAAATCCACCTTCCAGGTGATGTATCCAGCGCTTCAGATGTACAGTAAAAAAAAGGTCCGAATAAAATAAAGATTTCCACATGATTTATTCAGGGAATACATTTTTCCCTTTCAATGGAAGATATAAGAAAATCAGGCAAAAAATAAACAGAGATAAAAAAATTGGGGGTGGAATACTTTTATGTAGTCAAGGTTTTGATTTGAAAAAAATCCACCGGAGGATCTGACAGTGACAGCTTCCTCAATAAAGCATTAGGGAACTGACAATGATGATGATAATAATAATGGAAATACATAGAACCTCTATTTACGTGGAGGAGGAAGAGATTTGTCCAAAAATGTTTTTACCTTCGTGTGCATCAAGACTTGGTTTGGTGTTGTTATTATTATTGTTTTTATTTAACAAAAAATATATAAATTATTATTTTCTCACTCACCCCTTTCTCTCCCTCTCTCTCTCTCTCTCCTTCTTGTCTAATCCCACCCCAGAAAGGATAGGAGAGAGGTACAGGGCGGGTGAGAGAGGGGAACTTTTTGATTAAAAGAAACAAAAACAATGTCAATTGATGATTCGGAATCACGCAACAACCCTTTATATAGAGGGGAGGCAGAGGAACCTTTTCCTCCTCCACCACATGGAGCACACGTAAACAAATGACTTTCTCCATGGTGTTATTACAAGGAGAAGAAAACCTTTATCATCATGGACAGGCTATATGCTATTACGTCCGGTCTCACATGGGCTTATTATTTTTTTCAAGGGAGCTCTTTTTTTTCATACTACTATATACGTCTCTTTCTCTCATTGTCTCTCCTGATATCACTCTCTTCACCTCTCCATCTCTTTCTCCTTTTTTATTATTTCTCTATATCTTTTCCTCTCAACGTCACTATTTCCTCCCTCTCCCTATCAATTATTTTGCCTTTTTCTCTTTTCCTGTCATTGTCTCTCTTGCCTCCCTCTCCCTTTCAAGTTTTTTGTCTCTTTCTTTTTTCATGCCATCGTCTCTCTTTCCTCCCTCTCCCTTTCAATTTTTTTTCTTCCTCTTTTCCCGTATCTTGTTCGTTTTTCCTTTCTATGTTCCTCTTTACTCTCTGTTTCTGTGTTTTCCTCTCTATGTCACTATTGTTCTCTCTAGTTCTCTGTTTCCCTCTCTATTTCTCTGTCTGTGTCATTCTTTTCCTCCATACTTCTTTTTTCCCCAATTTCTCCGTTTATCTATGTCAGGCTTTCCACCCATTTTTCTTAATATTTCTCTCGTTTCGTTTCTATTTGTTTACTCTTTCTGTCTTTTCTTATCTTTTCCTCTCTTCCCCTAATTTATTTTCCTTTTTTTGCTCTCCCTTTCTTTTTTCCTACCACTTGTTATCTTCACTTGTTTTTCTCCATTTGGCTCTTTCCTCTCCTTTTCCTCTGTCACTATTTGTTTCTCCCTCTCTTTCTCTATTTTTCTCCCATTTTCCTCTCTATATCGTGTCCTTTATATTTCATTTTCTCTATTTGCCTCCCATTTTCCTCTCTATATCGTGTCCTTTATATTTCATTTTCTCTATTTGCCTCCCATTTTCCTCTCTATATCGTGTCCTTTATATTTCATTTTCTCTATTTGTCTCCCATTTTCCTCTCTATATCGTGTCCTTTATATTTCATTTTCTCTCTGTCTTCTTCTTCTATATGTCATTTGTGTGACGCTTCCTCTCTTTCTCCTTCCTTTTGTCTCTTTCTTCATCCGCATCTTTTCCGCTTTTCACTTTTCTCCCTGTTCTGCTCTGTCGCTCTTCATCCCAATCTTGTATGATTATTAGTGCGTCTGGGCTGTTATAGGGTATACTATTTTCATGGGATGGCATGGAAATCTGTGAGTATAAACATATGGAAGAGCCAGGAAGCAAAAGGAGCTAAGTCGAAAAACACACAAGTTTTGTGGAGGAAGTAAAAACGGGTGCTCAAATTAATGCATACTTATGGAAGATTTTGATTTTCAACCTTTGTTTTGAAATACATCCAATGACCTCTGCGGGAAATAAGTGACCCAATGCAAAAGTCGGGGTGTTGATGAGAAAATCTTTCAATTTTCTAAAAGATTGAACCTAATCCCGGTTGCTTCTCCCATCATGTTTATCGATGCAAGTGTGAGATTGTTGCTTTGGGAGACAATCAAAGCTTCTCCGGTACAAGGTTGGGAGGGTGAGACAAGGACAGACGGATGGAGGGTTGTGAAGGAAGATTTAATAATACAAAAGGGTGATTTGTAATTGTCGGGATGGAAATGGTGTAAACTGACACGGGTGAAGGGTATAAAGGAGAAGAGGAACAAGAGATGGACTAATTTAGCTCAGGGTGCTTCTTCCTCCTCTATTGCCCATATGCCTTTTTCCCTTGGAGCCATTTGAAGCGGCTTATGGATCAAAAATATTAGAAGATGAAGAGAAAAATGAGGAGTAACAGTGATTGTATTCTATTATTTGGATGAGATTTCTCTCTCTCTCTCTCTTCATCTCTCTATTTTTTCCTCTTTCCTCTCGCTCTCATATATTGTAGAGAGGATTTCCACCCCTCATTAGGATCCAATGGGAGTGTTTCCCTTTTGACTTTGAAAAATCAGTAATTAATTGCTGGTGTTGTAATTATGATAATGATGATTTTCTCTTCTTCCTCTACCCTTCCCTTTTTTGGGAGAATCTCCAAAAGTGTTTGGGACAAGTGATTTGTTCCTTGACTTGATGGCAATACTTTTTTTCCCTCCATCTTGGCCCAATGGTACCAAAGAACAAAATGATTTTTAGGGCTATTATTTCCTTAGCTACTACCTTTTCAATAGATATTTCCTACAACTGGCACTGATTTTTTTTTTGTGGGGTGAAATTTGGCCTAGTGCGTACTTCCCATTTGAAGGCTCGTTCCATCACATTAAAAATAATAGATTATCACCCTTGAATTTCTTCTCCAAGGATGTGTTAATTATTCATTTAAACTCCAAATTCACCCCGTGAAACCTTATTTAAAATGTACCATATAAAAACTTCTTAAAATTAAAAAAGAAACTTTTTTGAATAACAAAAACCTGGGTCCTTTTTCCTGGAATTATATTCTTCAAGGATAACTGGAACAGCCAAATATGACTGTGATTACTCATTGTTTTCCTCAAATTGTGAAAGTTACCCCTCCATTGACATTATTCACCCTCCAAATCCGGCCGTATCCTATCCCTTTAAAAATAATAAATCACAAAAAAAAAACGTGTTCTTTGAAGAAACTGCAGCATTTTTTATTTTTTAATCCCATCACCGAGACATTCCAGGAAATTGTAACACTTAAGTAACTATTGATTTTACTCTAGAATGCATACATAAACACGTTGGTGGCTTTTTTTTTGGTGGTAAAAGAAAGAGTGAGTCTATACAAATGGAAGGGACAGGTGCACTGGGAATGTTATTGTGTTTATTTGATCACTTCTCTATAATTTGTACTAGTTAGAAGGGGGAGATAATGTTTTGCTATAAGAAAAAAAATGTACGAGGATGACAAGCATCATTTTTGTTTTCGTGGGGCTCTTCGCACCCTTTTTTTTCGTTTAATCACATAAAAGCGAAACCATACCTAGTTAGTTGTTCTGTTTTTTTTTCTCTCGCTCCGTTTGTCGTAATCACGTAGTAGATTGGGAGTTAAAAGTAAAAATAAGGGGGGAGTACTGTGAGGGTAGGAGAAAAGAGAGGGTGGTGTGAGGGATTTACAATAAAAGTATGAACATAGGGCATCACTTAAGGAAAGGGTTGTTTGGTGAGGGAGTTAGAATCGTATTATGTAAGTTGACTTCCATGGGGTAATTGTAAATCTGTATATGTATGAGTACATTTTTGACATTGACGTTACGAATTGGTTCCTTTCCACTTCATTGATGCCTCTGTCGACTATTTGGGTGTTCTGTGTCATAGTTCTTAGAAATCTGCCGGTAGCTGAGACTCTCTCTCTCTCTCTTTCTCTCTCCATTTTTCTCTCTTTCGCTCTCCCTCTTTCTCTGTATATCCCTCTCTTTTTCTGGTTCTCTCGGTTTTACTCGCAGTCTCTCCCTTTCGCTCTCACTCTCTCTTATTCTTCTCACTATCCCCTGACATTCTCTCTGCTACCAACCACGGTTAATATTTCCACTATGGGTTCAACACAATACATAGACACGAGTGAAATTATAACTTGTAAATAAAAAAAAAAGCGGATCTCCGCTCGTAAAGCCCCAGGAAGTTCACCTTTCACAAAACAAAGTTGATAATAAAGAATGACGCTTTATTGCATAATAGTTTTTCCATGGGGGCAACTTCTGTATGTTGTGCCTTCATGGATACAGTTTTACCATCCTCTCCAGGCCTAAATGCTCCGATATTTCTTTTCATAATGTACTTATTCCTACTTTCCCCCCCTGAATTCTGTTGTTTTCATCCTTTTCTCTATCTCTTTTCTTTCTCTCGTGCCTCTTTTCCTCCCTTTTTTTGATGCTTTTTATACTCGGATTTTAAACTTGTCTCCTTTCCCAGTGTATTTCTTTTTTCTTTTTTTCTACTTTGTCCTTGCCTCTTTTTCTCTCTGGTCCTGTCTTTACTATTTCACGTCTCTTTTTCTTATTTTCTCTCAATTTTTCTGTCTCTTTCTTGTTTAGATTTTCTTTCTTCGTTTTTCTGACCTCCTCTCATTTTTTCTGTCCCTTTCTTGTTTTGATTTTCTCTTATTTTGTCTGTCCCTTCCTTGTTTGTATTTTCTCTTATTTTTTCTGTCCCTTCCTTGTTTGTATTTTCTCTTATTTTTTCCATTTCTGCTTTGTTTTGATTTTCTCTCATTTTTTTCGTCTCTGCCTTGTTTTTATTTTCTCTTATTTTTTCCATCTCTGCCTTGTTTTGATTTTCTCTCTTTTTTTTCGTCTCTTCCTTGCTATGATTTTCTCTCATTTATTTCTCTCTTGCTTTTTCTGGTTTCCTCTTCCATCATTGTACTTCTTTCTCTCTCTTTCTGGCTTTCATTTGTTTACTCGTCACTCTTTTTCTGATTTCCTCCCGTTTCCTTGTCTTTTTCTGGTTTTATTTGACTTCCCGGTCCGTCTTTTTCTTTTCGCCAAAAATCTTCTCGTGTTGCTGTTTGCTCATGTTTTCCTCCCAACTTGAGTCATTGTATTCCATTTTTCCCCGAATCCGTCCCTCTTGAGAATTTCCCTGCATCCACCGCCTTAAAATCTTCCTAAGCGTCTCACTCCTCCTATCGTTACTGAATAGCGCTATGTAATTTTTTTCTTGTAAATTTCCCTCACTTTGTCCTGGTAACATTTTTTGTCGCTTTTATTGGAGTCAAAAGTTAAAAAAATAAAGCCCTTCCACATTTGCATGGTCATTGTTTAAAATATTTGGGAATGTATAGATAGAATTTCAATGGTTTTCAATTGTCTGAGTTTTGTCGCTCTTTCTCCCCCTGCCTTTCTCTCACTTAACCTCTCGCGCACGTTTTTCAGTCTTCACCATGATTTGTTTTACTGCTGTTGCAAACCTTTTTTTTTTATATACTGTGTTTCTTTATGTTATTTTTTTTTGTTATTGTGCTTGCCTTTCAATCTTCCCGATTTGTCTTGTGCTTGCTTTCCTTTTTCTTTACTCCTTCAATATTTTTTTTGCGACAAATTTCTTTCTCTTTTGTTTGCAAAGGTTTCTTTTGACAGATTTTTGGCAAATTTTATGACGGTGGGAGGACGATCTTTTTTTTTTACAACCGCGAGAACAAGAGACACAAAACAACAACAAATGACAGGGAAGAGGCCGTAAATGAATATGTCATGTGTCAGTTGGACTCCCCCCATTCTAAACAACTCCGCCTCAACCCTTGCCAAGCACGCTTTGCATTCCACCCCATATTTTACTACTTAATTGGCTAATTGTGTAAAATGGCCTATTGTCCCCCAAGGAAAAAAAAATTCACAAAATGAAAACTTCTTCCGGCTGACCATTCTTTTTTATAATAAACTCAACCGTTTTTTTTATTTTGGTTGAAAACAGAGATGAACAGGGAGGCTGCAGTTGAGTATAAGGAATGGGATGATGCTTAAAATGTCTGTTTTTATAAATGGTGACCCATTTTTTTTAAGTTGGGGCCCGGGAAAAAAAAAACGAAGGGAGTAAATTGAAACATTATTGTCATGGGTTGCTTTCCATAATGTTTTGTGAACTCAATTCCTCCTATCTTCGTCTTATTCTCAGCTCCCCGTGAAGGTTATAAAAGTTGTTCACACACACAGTGAGGGGGGAGACTTGGGGCCATATAATTACTATGTATTACATGCAGGGAATTGGAAGGGTCTCTTCTTCCTCTTGTCAAAGGATCTGGGACAGGATATTTTGTCGGTAAATCACACAAAGACATATATATCTTCTCTGTAAGAAGGAACACACACAAGGATAAACATGGATTTTTACAAAGAATTGCTTCTTCCTCAATATTATTAAAACCAAAACTTAGAGAGGGAGAACCAAAAAATCTATATGTATACGTCTGAATGGGGATCAAAGATAAAAGTGGATTTTTTTTTCTTGGGGTTGACCCCCAGTATCGAGAAGAGGAGGAGAGGTGACGGCGGAGAGGAAGATGATCAGTTTATGTCGGTTTTTGGAGACAAGATAGAGGCCAAAAAGGGTTTTGGTGCAGCATTTCCCAGAAAACAAAATTAGGAGAAAAAACATGGGGAACAGAGGAGCAAAAGGAGCCAACCAAAGACAGAGATTATAAGTATATACATAGAACAGGAAATAGATAAACGGAGATTCAGGCCCGAGTCAAACATTACCGAAGGAATAGGGAAAAAAACAACAGAAAATCTGTAGATACATTTTAAATTTCGGAGAAAAAATTGCTATGCACTTACAACCGGAATTATATGGCAAAGAGATTGTTAGGTTGCAATTGGGAACATCGATTGTGAAAGGTCAAGCGAAAAAGAGAGAAGATTAGGCAAACAAGAAATATATGGCGAAAATATCAGAAGACTTGCAAAACATATTCAGCGGATGACAAAAAAAAGATGAAGGAGAAGGAAAATGAAAACATTGGGACAAACTGTAGAAAATAAGAAACACAATGTAAGGGGAAAAAATTGAGAAAAAAAGTAAAAAAAAAAAAAATTGAGAGATGAGAAAAGGAAGAAAGGGTCAAAGGGAAAGAAAATTGACAGAGGAGGACGGTTCAAGAATAAAAAGAAAGGAAAACTAGACTGCAAAAATTGAAGGACAGAAATTAAAGATAAGAGCAAAGAGACAGAGACAAAAAAGGTAAAGACAGGGGAGAAAATGCGATGAAAACAAAGGGAAAATATCGAGAGACGAAAAAATGGAGAAAGAGAGGGAAAATAGAGAGAATAAAACGACAGAAAGGGAGGGAAAATATAGAGAAAAGAAACAAAGAGAGGGACAATAAAGAGAAACAGCGACAAGAAAGTGCGAAGAGAAATTAATAGAGAGAATCAAAGGGAGAAAGAGAAGTACAATGGAGAGAAACAAAGGGAGAACGAGAAGAAAAATGGAGAGAAGCAAAGGAAAAAAGAAGAGAAATATGGAAAAACCCAGGGAGAAAGCGACAGGCGAAAAACAGAACTAAATAAGTAAAATAAATGAGTTGAGAAGAGAAATCGACGCAAAAATCCAAAGGTAAAAACAATGAAAAAGCCTTAAGACACATTCGAGAGTACGCAAGCTAGATAAATCTCCCCACATTCGTATTAACACTAAAAAAAACGCTACCCTGATTTTTTTTATATCATCATCACAAAAATTAAGGATGATTCTCATCATAAAAGCGAAAGAGAGAGAAAAAAAAATCGTCTACACAGTATGTAGTACATCCCAGTTTTTTTTTCTCTCTCCTCTCTTCCGACATTTCTCCCATCACCACACGTGAAAATTCCCCTTGGGTGAGGCTTTTGTGGTAATGCCTAGAAGCTTTCATCTTCCTCTCCGCCCATATCTTCATCCTTCACATTGTAACACGGATATATCCAATGTGTATGAAAATCCCCAGGAACAGATGGATAGTGGCAAGTACAAAGTTATTTTTTTTTAGTCACTATGACATAGCTGCTATTAGAAAAGAGAACAACAATCGTTTGGGGAAGATTTCGTACACAAGAGTTTTTATTTTCTTTTTTCTTTTTGGTTATTTCCTCATTGCCTTATCAACTCCCAGAGACATGTCGACTCTATAATGCCCTTCAACTGCAAATGGGAGAAGAGATGAGGAGGAAGAAGGAGAAGAGAACAACAAGAGAGAAAAAGGGGGGAAGAAATGGGAAGAAATGTTTTCATTTCAAAATTGTCATCATGATATGATTCTTTGAGGCAGTTCCCCCATGGAACGTTACTTTTTTTTTTATACTGTTACAACTTTACCATGGACGCAAAATGCAAAGTTGTGGATATACATGTGTACATAACTACGTTTTTATGTAATGTGCTTCTAGGGCACAATCTTATATGTGACTCCCCTTGTATAAATATATGTTATATTGGGAAGAGAATGGAGAAGTGCATCATATTAGAGCTACTACCATCACAAGTACTACTACTCCACGCTACAACCTTCTCCACTCCAAGATGACTTTCTTTGACACATGGTAAATAATGGCACAGAGGGTATTCCTTATCCATTGGGGTTATCAATAGAGATTTTACTACCTGGAGAAGGAAAAAAAGAAGCATTTTCCTTCTCTTTCACAACACAGTCACACATTGTTCCCCAAGTCAACGTGAGCCAAAGTCCTCATCTCTCTCTCTCCCTTACGTAGAACCAATATCTAATATATATGTATATAATTATATAAATATATGTGCATATATTTATATACATCTTTCCTTTGCCTCCACCCCGTGCTCTCCTTCTGCTCTCTCTCTCTCTCTCTCTCTCCATTTCTCTTTCTGTTTCTGCTTTCATCTCTCTCACTCTTTCTCTATCTTTTTGATACTCTCTCCGAATTTACTTTTATCTTCTTTTATCTCATTCCTTCTCTCTCTCCGTCTCTGCTTTTATCTCCTTTTATCTCATTCCTTCTCTCTCTCCGTCTCTGCTTTTATCTCGCTTTATCGCACTCTTTCTCTCCCCGTGTCTGTTTTTATCTCTCTTTACGTCATTCTTTACCTCTCCGCTTTTATCTCTCTTTATCTCACTCTTCCTCTCCCCGTTTCCGTTTTTATCTCTTTATCTCATTCTTTCTCTCTCCGTTTCTGCGTTTATCTCTCTTTATCTCACTCTTTCTTTCTCTCTAGTTTTCTCTCTTCGTTTCTGTTTTTATCTCACTCTTTCTCTCTCTCTCTCTTTGGTACTTTCTCTACGCTTTTACTTTTATCTCCTTTTATCTCATTCCCTCTCTCTGTTTCTGCTTTTATCTCTCTTTATCTCACTCTTTCTCCAAATCTACGTTTATTTTTCGCCGTTTGTGTTAGTTTATCCCTCTTTTTCTCTCGCTCTCTCAGTTTTTGCTTTTATCTCATACTTTCTCATTCTCTCTTCATTTCTCTCTTCATTTCTTTCTCATTCTTTCTTTATTCTTTCTATCCCTGCTTTTATCTTGTTATTTCGCTCTCTGTTTTTATATTTTTCTTTCTCTCGGCCTGTCTCCCTCCGTTTGTCTTCCTCTGCCTATTTCTTGCTTTCCTTTTCCGTTTTTCCCATTTTATCTTCTTGTTTTTCTCCGCTTTCCTTTTTTCAACTTTCCTTTTGCTCTCTCTCTCTTACTTTCTGTTCTCTCTTCTCACTTTTCTCTATTTTTGAGTCGGTTTGTACTATCGATTGTCATTTCTTCTCCGGTTTCATTCTTGTTGTATTATTGCCTCTTGTTTCTCTTTGTTTTTTAGCATCCTCTTTGTGTCGATATCTTCCTTATGGTTTCCACTCGTGTCATTCTTATTCTCTCTCTTTTTCCCTGTCTTTCTTATTATTCTCTTCTCTTACTCTTTACCTGTCTCTCCTATTTCACATCTTTCTCCGGTCTCTCTTTCTCCGTTTCTTGTCCCGAGCCATGTTCTCTGTCTTTCGGTTTCTCTCTTCTTTTCCTTCCCTCCCTCTGCCTCCCTGGCTCTTTCACCCTGTTGTCTTCGTGAAAGGATAAAACGCTGAACTTGAACCCGCCCTGGAATAACTAATGGTGACAGAAGATCCACTCGTTCTTTCAATATGTATACAAAGTATGTCTCTGACGGGAATAGCAATCGCAATGATTGTCATTTCTGTATCTCACTCTCTCTCTCTCTTTCATACTCTCATCTTTCCCTCTCATCTGACCGTGATTAGACGTTCCACCTCCATGAGTAGATTGTTCGGATTGAGGTGGAGGCAGATTTGAGAGAGGGAGAGCTTATGATTGTGTATGTTTTCAAAAGATAGGGGGGCCTAGGGAGAAATGCAAAAAAAAAAAGAATTGCCTCCAAAGAAGTATTATTCTCCGAGGAAAAAAAAAATCTTTTATAATGGAAATATAAACACTGATTTTTTTAAAGCCAACTCGTATACAGGAAATACTTTTATCAATTCTCTCCTATTCCTTCTCCTCCTTCTCTCCCGGGTGCCTTACGGTCCCTTGTGTAGTTCTCTCTCAACGTTTCTCGCACCATGGAGATATTTACCTTTAAAAAAAATTATGCATTCGTCCCCCACTTAACATTTTCCTTTGCATTGTGTGTGGGGTGAGAGAGGGGAGATAAAGACGGGAGAGAAAGATCGAAGATCGAGGGAGAGAAAGAGAGAGAGAGAGAGAGACGAAAAATTCTTTTAACTGATAAAATACATACATAAGTCCTTGTATGCGTGCAAGACCAAGACAGACGATGTGAGAGTGCTCTGGGCCCGTCCATGTCTATTAGTATTAAGGTCTTTTTCAAGAGTATTTAGTGGGGTCAAACTCGTACTGGTCTACAATGAAAAACTGTGGGGAAGAGCTCTCCTGGAGGGTAGAATGGGAAGAGCAAGGGAGAGAGAGACAGAGAGAGAGACAGATAGAGAGAGAGATTTAGGTGATTGGGTGTGTTGTTTGCTGACCACTGGAAAAGGCCCTTTCTTCTTCTTCTTCTTCCTTTTCGTCTTCTCCTCATCAAAAAGTCGATCAGATAATAGAAGGATAGAGAGAGAAAGAGACATGAAAGAGAGAGAGAGAGAGACGGAGAGGTGAGTTGTGGAGAAAAAAAAAAGATGTTTGACACCCAACGTCGAGGCAAGAGAGTACCACCCACGCAACCAGTGTTTTGGGGCTCTTCAATGGGTTCCTTCATCTTCCATGTCCAAATCTCTCTATTCTAAAGCATGATATATGAGGCCCCTGACTGTTATTGTTGGTTGACCTCAGCCGCGACTTCCATTACGGAGGATACAATTCAATTATATACATTTTTTTCTTCTTCTTCTTCGTCTTCTATTCTCTCTCTCTCTCTCTCTCTCCCTACATTTCTCTCCCAAAACTGCC
>JAQGBT010005676.1:0-13846 GCA_034698585.1 Disparrhopalites patrizii
AAATTCCTATTCCGAAGGGTACCCTACAGCATTAGACCCCCTTCGATACGTAAATCCCCCCTGTATAACCCTCCTCTTTCTCTCTCTGACTTTCTCTCTCTGAATTTCTCTCCCAGTAAAAGGGGACTCAGCCAGAAGAAATTTACATATTCCGCCATGGCAATGATTGTCACATGTACAAACCACGCTGGGACTGTCACGTCTACAGGAAAATCCTATTCTTCCACCAAATTCGTTGCCCTTTCCGATATACTCCTTCACTTTTTTCTTATACAAAAGCCTTGCTCAAATCCGTATAACCCCACCGTATCTGGAATAGACTTGATATTGCAGTGAGATTTTTTCCGGGTTGGTGTCCGGTGTTTATTATTGGTCGTTTGTGGAGAAGCACATAAAACGCAGAGGTTGTCCTTGTCAACAAATTCACGCTTTGGTACAGCAAATACATGCATACCCTGTACGTACTTTTTTAAACACACATATACAAAGTCAACGTCTTCTGCTCGGTAAAAATGTCCGCCTCCATGACAAATAAATTCATGTATAACCTTTTCTGCTTGCCGACACAAACCCGAATCTAAAGTGAAATTCGTCAGGTTGTCCAAAAACAACAAGATTATCTCAAAGTTGTGCCGAAACATCGCTTTCGTAAAACCACATGAAAAAACCCCGGAGTTTCCTTAACTTTCCCGCAAAATGTGAGGAACTGATAAAACCCTGCAAATATCCCGAGCAAAGTAATTCCCTGGGGATAATACACACTAAATGAAGGGGCATAATGGTTATCCTATACTAATGGGAATTAATGATATAATATGATATGCACGGGGCAATGGAGGTAACCACAAAATGTGGTGGCGAGCCTCAATGTTTTTGAGTGCGATATCGGATTTCATCAGGATCACGGACGTCCAGAGTTCTCATCAAATAATAATGACCAAATCCTGTGCTTGGGATACTTTCCCTTTTGGTACTTTCACCATCTGTAACTTTCACTGGGGATGCTGAGCCTTGATTGGACGAAGGGGGGAAGAGTCCCTGGCGTGGAACACAAATATTGGTGGCGAGGACGAGCGGGAGGCTGAGCGCTAACTAACCATTAATCCAAAACAAACAAGGAGAGATCGCATTGCCCCGGAAGTTGTGCATGCTGAAAGAACAATACTGGAACTTTTCCCTTTGCTCTTCCACCGCCCATTGATTTCCCCCGCTTTGATACAACCACAATTTGCCCTTCCATTCAGGTATGTGTGTATCCTTATGGGAGAACAGCCTCTGGCCGCGATAATCAACCAACTTCTGTTAGAATCTAGTATGTAGATAAATGTGCGGGATGCAGCACACACTGGGCTAAGTTCATTGTTTTTAATTTCTAAATTTTCATTCATCATTGAATCTAAAACGCATAATATTTAAAAGAAAAGCAGCGCTCCAATGCAAAGTGAAACATACAAATTCAACGTCTTCTGCATGGTAAAAATGTCCACCTCTTTGGAATGAAGTTATCTTGACATCAGAGCCATATTTGTCCCTTACAGCGCATTGTAAATGTGAAGTTTCGTGATTCAAGTGTCTTTGGATGTCTACAATAATGCAGATTTTTGAACCTGACACAACTCCCAATCCTTTCAATGATTCATGGACATTTCGTATTTCTTATCTACGCAGAATGAATCTCTTTGCTATATGAATGTGTAATATTGCCTAAATCAATAGACTGCATATTGCTTGACCCGTCAAATGTGTTTTTTGGACTTAACCCAATTTGCGTTCTTATTCCTCACGTATATATTGGCGTATCTAGGAGGCCATAATCCATACCCTGAAATGGTCCGTCGTTACGTGACCTCACTTCATCTCATTGAGTAGGAAGAAAAAAGTTGTTTTTTCCGTCCTTCTTTTATTTACTTTTACCCTCCCGTGTATGTCCATAATTTGGGGGACTGAGATAGCTCAATTCCCAGAAGTTGCCCGGGGGAAGAGGAGGAATTCAAGTGCTGTGATGGTGCGGGGAACATCATCAACGGACATTCCTCCCACCCCCAAAATCCCTGTATTCCTTGTTCATTGGCACAGGAATAGGAGTGGTGGTGGGGAAAACACGCACATAATTAAATTATCTCCTTTACATCTTTACTGGAGGAGGAACAATAACGGCTTTCGCTACAACGACGTCGGTTCGTGTTCCAAAACGTCAGTCACGGGCGGTGAACTAACACAATTTTTGGGTGGTTGTGGTCTGGGAACTCATACAAGGGCTTATTGGGGGGAATCCTTATGGAACTAATCGTTTGGGGTCATGCATCCTCTGGTTTAATATAATATTTGCTAGGAGGAAATTACTCTTGCATATCATCTTTCGCTCCGTTGTAGATAACCCTGGAACCATCATTTCTTGGGGCAATTCCGTTGCTATACGCGATTATCAAAAAAAAAAAACGATGGTGTGACTCCCGCAGCACAATGATAAGCCCCAAAGAGATAATGATCCAATTTGCTGTCATTCCCACGACATGAGTAATTTATTGAATTATCAAATCAAGCGTGCGGATATTAGACTTAATATTTAATTAACTTCCGAAATAACTCAGTTGAGAGAGCACTTTCCCACTTGTGGCAGATTGGGCATTCCAGCTTAAACTATGTATGGACGAACCACAGTCAGTGAATACCGCTAAATGGATTCCTCCTTCCCCCAAAGGAGGGTAATTGGAAGCGCTCAATCAAATATTGGCACGGCTAGTATTGATAATTGTCCCTCTGACTAATAACCAGAAATTACATATCTCCATATATAATTAATACGCAAGAAATGTGTTTTGGACCGAGCGTATTTCTTCATAATTCCAAAATTATTTATTTGATGTCTATTTTGAGGTGGAAAACAAATTACGTTATTGACGCTTTGCCTGTATTTGCTAAAGGTTGCTAATTGCCGCGTCTTGGCATTGTACATTTAATACAGGCATTACCAATTGGAATTAATAAGCAAAAGATAAACGCAATCCCGTTAAGGCAAGAGTAGAATGTCTAGTATAACATATAAAGCTCATGCGATTCAAGGTGCCTTCAATGCTTTGACATTTCGGTTTAAGCCGTCGTATTTTCCGAAGTACGAGTATTTTGCAAAATACTTTGATTTTGAGTACAAAAATCTGTGATTCAATAATCATTCCGAAATAACTGAGTTGAGAGAGCGATCTGGGATTTAAAGATCCTTCCAAAATAACTAGATTTTGAGTACAAATATGTGATTGAATAATCATTTCGAAATAACTCAGTTGAGAGAACTTATCTTCGGCCATGCTTATAGTCAATAACCTGGCTAAATTCCAAAATCTGTATGCAAATGGGAATAATTATCTTTATCCCAAACTTCAACTGCAGATTTTCGTCGGCCACATTACATATGTAGCTTACTCCAGAAAGTCCTGATGGCTCCCGAATGCCGAGATAAGATCCAATCTCGCAAATAAAAGACCTTTGATTTCCGATAGTTTCGTGATTGCTTCAGGATTTCTGCTTCTCACAAAAAGGACAAGGAAAGCGGCCTTGTATCAAACCAAATTTGTTTTTTTTTGAAAATGCACAGAGGTAAAACTGCTTTCGGGAGGGAAACCTTGTTTTTATCCCTTATAATCTCGCAGGGGAACAATCCTTCCGTGTATCAAGCTCCACAAATTGGGTAAAATCCAGGAAGAGGAAATGGCTCAAACCTTTTCCCATGTTCCTTCTCTCCTGAACAATCCCGCTTGTTCCCCGGCACATATTTCCCTGCAACAAATTACAGCTCTCAAGCCTCCTGCCCTTCCCCGTCGAAGTTTCCTCTGGCTCTCCCTTACAAATTCCTCCGTTTTTTCAATCCCTTCACCGCTCCCACAAAAAATCCCCATACTGAAAGGAAAAAAAACTTTTCCAAGTCAGACGAGAGAAAGGGGCTCAATCTCTCCCTGTTACCGTGTAACGTGACAAATCGTGTTATGTTCCTTTTACATCATCAACAACTTGGGCTTTGTAAGTTTTCTCTCTTGTACAGCTATGTATGTATATACAGATATTTTATGTATATATTTATATAGCGTCTATAACGGATTGTAGCAGCATACAATCCTGCCCATCACAGCCAAACATTTCCCGTCTGCCTCAATTTTGGCGCTTTTCCCAATCCTTGAATAACATCAATAACCTTTATTCACTCTTTCCCTTTCACTCTCGCCTTTCTTCCCTTCGCTTTCTCTCGTCTCTTTGTATCCTTCCTTTCCCCTGTCCCTCTACCGTCGACTCTCCCTATATCGGCGCTCATTACAAGAGCAGTTACTCTATAACAGCAGTGCTGAATCTACCTACAGCTATTTACCATGTAATAAATAAAGTGCGCTCTCTGTAAGAGCACTCCCTATAACAGGAGTTCCTCTATAACAGCAGGGTATTTTCTTCCCTCGCTCACATTCCTCTCACTATAACAGCACTTTCTTCCTATAAGAGCATTAGCGCCCAAGTCAGGCCTCCCTTCAATATTAACTGTTTCTCTATAACAGCACGGGAACTCTATACCAGCACAATTTCTTTCTTTTCTCACTCAAATGTAAATATTTACGCCCAATGGTGTCAATATTTTTAGAATTTGGAAAATTATGGAAGTTAAGCCTGAAAATAATCTTAATTAATTAATCTTTATATTTTTTAACTCATTCTCTATACATACCAGCAGTTCGTTATAAGATCACTTTTTCTGGTGCAAATAGGGTGCTGTTATAGACAGAGTCAATTGTATAACTGTATACAGTCGACTCTCCCTATAACGGTCCCGTTTATAACAGTACAGCAGCAGAACATGCTCCCTTCAAAAACTTTCTCCAATTGCTAGCATAGAAATGTCTGTTCTCTATAACAGTTTTTCGCTATAACAAGCGAAATTTGATGCTTTATAGAGTGCTGTTATAGAGAGAGTTTCCCTTTTTTCCCGCCTTTAGCCTTTCTCCGTCCTTGATTCTTCAACAAAAAAAATCACGCCACATCGATTTTATAATTTGAAAAAAAAAAACCCACAAACTGCGCCAATAAAATATTTCCTTTCCTTTCGCCCTTCAATTCCTCTCTTTTGTTTTCTTGCTGCCGCTCATATTTCCCTCCCCGAAGGTGGAACAAAAATATGGGGAGGGAATAGAAATCAAAATGCGTGATACAAAATACTTTGAGAAGTTCTTAAAGCACAGAAAAAGTTTCCCCCCCCCCATAAAATACATATACAGTGGAGTCTCTGTATAACAAGTTTCTTTATAACAACATTTCTATATAACAACATTATTTTTCCAGCCCCTCGTACATGTAAGGTGCATATTTATTGTTCTGTATAACAACTTTTCCCTGTAACAATATTTGTCGTAGTTCCCTTCAGAGTTGCTACATAGAGACTCCACTGTATTCAGACTTCTCATCGGATTGGTTACATATTGAAAGTGATGTAGTGGGAAAGTGAATAGGGAAAAAACACAACAATTCTATTGGAAAGGGGATCATTTTCAATCGTCGATCAAGTAATATACCAAAAAAAATCAGGCAATATATCCCCAAAAAAATCTTGGGAGTTCCACGACATGTGTTGCGATCCAATCTCCATGTTTTTAGAGGGAAAGCTCTTGTTCCCTAGCAAATGGCTCAGAGGCATTCTCTGGCACATTTCTCCGTGGTAAAAACCTTTCCCGTCTCCGATTTTTAAAGCCTTATACAAGGCCACGGAGGGACGGGGATGTATGTCATTTTTTTTAGGTAGGAAAAAAAGAGAGAATTTTTGGGGAAAAAAGCTTATTTTCCTTTCACTCCTTTTCTCCCATTCACTGCCAAGGAAAAAAACGGGAGAGTTTTGTTTTCATTCAATTTCCCACTCACGCCCAATCCTCACGGACAAGTCGTAAAAAATTGGGGGGAAGACAAAAAAAAATTTCACCTGGGGAGGAATAACATTCTTTCTTTTCCATGTATTTTTTTGTATTGGTCTAATGTACTTTTCTAAACGTTATTATGTACAGGGCCGAAGAAAGGATATACCCCCTTAAACTGTATGATCCAGCTAGGTCACACAATTGCAAAGGCATGTTTTCCAGACAGAATTGTATTGCGATTCTAGAAAAAAACATTTATCCCGATCCGACCACAATTACGGAAGTTGAGGCTGTTTTTCAAAAAAGAGTTTAAAAATCTCTTATCTCTCTAAAAACTTTTTTTAAACTTTTTCTTGAAAAGCCGCCAAAACTTCCGAAATTTCGGTCCGATCTGGATCAATTTATTTTGCTGGATTCGCAATACAATTTTGTATCAGAAACATGCATTTTTAAAAATAAAAAAAAAAAAACTAGATTTTCGAAAATTTTCCTTTTTTGAACTTGGTGCAGGAAAATCGTCATAACTTCATTCTGTCGTGTTTGATTTAAATGTGGATTTTTTGCCAGATCCGCAATAAAATTCTGCTCAGGATCCACGCTTTCCCTGCTTTGTGTGAGTGGAGGAACAGAACATTTTTATTTTTGAAGGCGGAAGCAAAAAATCTAGCCGGCCAAAAATTGAATTTTTTTAACTTTTTTTTGAAAAACAGCCGTAACTTCCGTAATTGTGGTCGGATCGGGATAAAATGCTTTGTCTAGATCCGTAATACAATTGTGTATGGGAAACATGCCTTTGGAATTGTATGACATGGCTGGATAATACTGTTTAAGGGGGTATATCCCTTCTGGGCACCCTGTATATGATAGGAAATTGTGTAGTAGGAAATAAAAACAAAACTTGAGGGAGTGCAGAGGAAAGTGAGATGGAGAGAGAGCGAGAGAGAGAAAGAGAGAGACGACAGGGAGAGAAGACAGAGAGAGAGAGAGAAAGCGAGTGAGAGAAGACAGAGAGAGAGAGAGAAAGCGAGAAAGAAAGTTTATGAGAACATAAGAGAATTAGAAAGAGTACAAGTTGCAAAATAAAACTTTCTCCGGGGTGGGGGGGGGGAAGACAGGGAGAGGAACAATATATTAAATTTAATTCTCCCACCAGTCCTTTACCATTCGACAGTTTCATTGTTTTATTGCATCATGTAGGAACTCGGACCGGGATACTTTACCGAAGAAGAAAGAATTGCATTAGACTTGCCCGAGAATCCAAGGACGGAGACAGAAAAGGGGGAACTGACATCCCAGATATTTTCTGAGACGGTGAAAGCGAGTATAAAATGACAGGGACTTCTCAAAACATTAACGAAGCCTATTTCGCCCCGCACGAGCGCCCGAGAGAAAGTTTACCCTAGAAATAAAAGGGGAAAGGGAGAAAAGTGCCAAATAGTTGGATAAATACACAATATACTCTGAAAGGAAGAAACAAAGGGGAAAATCCGGAGGAACCCGAAACGGAAGTGACAGAAGCTCCGGAGGAAAAATAGGGCAAAGTGACAGCAGGGAATGATTGAGAAAGATCCGAAGAGAGACGTCGTCATGCATGGAGAAAAATGCCGGGGAAAAGATATAATAAAGGAGAAAGAGACGGTGCAAAGAGTGGAGAAATAATTTGGGAAGAGGCGGAAAGTTGCCAGGAGACATTCAGATAGAGTAAGAATATGAAACCGAAACGAGTTGCGGGAGTTATTAGCAAAACTTGTATGGAACAAACTTTTGTCATTCTTCCTTTTATTGAGTTTCCTTTCGTTTCTATAAGTGTTGCATTCACACATGTATGTACAGGAATATTAAATAGGCATCCATAATATTCATGCGATCTGTTCGAATTATATGCTCCAATAATTATTGTATTGAAAACTAAAGGGAAACTTTGAGGACGCTTTTGTGTGGGGGAAGGAAACGCACATGATTAAAAAAAGAAACTACAGACGCCTGGCTACTAACGCCGCTGCTCTCAAATTATGTTTGCCTAAAAAATGTACTCATTTTCCCTCATGCTTTTTCACAATCTCTACACTATTGTTTAATAAATATTTGTACATGGGTACACATCGAAAATAGGCGCGTTGGAATTGGAAGAGCGCTAGGAAGATTCCGCTGACATTTCTTGGGTCAGAATAATTTGGAAACAAAAACTAAATCAAATCCGAAATAACTCAGTTGAGAGAGAATCAGTCACAACAGGGATTTATTGTCACGAATTTCTCTTCTAAATAATATCCGAAATAACTCAATTCAGAGAGAAGTAGTCACAAAAGGGATTTATTGTACCGAATATCTCTTGTAAATAATATCCGAAATACAGGTAAGAGATAATGACTCACAAATCGGATTCATTGAATTTCTTATCAAAATAAAATCCGAAATAACTCTCGTTGAGAGATAATCAGCTACAAATGGGATTTATTGACCCGAATTGCTCTTTTAAATAAAATCCCACATAACTCAGTTAAGAGAGAATCAGTCACAAAAAATATTTATTGTCCAGAATTGCTCATCAAAATAAAATCCGAAATAACTCATTTGAGAGAGAATCATCCACAAGCGGAATTCATTGAATTTATCTTCTAAATAATTTACTATATACGAAATAACTCAGCTAAGAGAGAATCAGTCACAAATGGGATTTATTGACCTGAATTTCTCTTTTAAATAGTATCCGAAATAACTCAGTTGAGAGAGAATCAGCCACCAGAGGGTTTCATTGTATTTCTCATCAAAATAAAATCTAAAAAAATCTTGTTGAGAGAATCAGTCACAAATGGGATTTATTGTCCTGAATTTATCTTGTAAATAAAATATCCGAAATAACTCAGTTGAGAGAGGATCAGCCACAAAAGGGATTTACTCTTCCAAAATTCTCATCAAATCTCCGAAAACGGGATATAAAACCCGTAGAAACGTAATTTGCATGACAAAACCTGGTTGCAGGTGATCCTAATGACTCCTTCCCAGCCCTCCTCTAAACTGCAGCCGCATACCCAAGACAAGGAAATCCTTGTAGGTCTCACCACCTCCGCCACAAGCTCCTTTTGCAGGGCATCGGAGGGCTGGCGCCCGGAACATCTTATCTCCGGGAGTAGCTCGTCCTTTCAATATAAATCCTTCTAAATACACCTCATCAACAGCACATCTGGCTCTCTCTTCGCCCTCTTCCCCGAAACGGGCTTTATCTCCCACGTTCTCCCTCCATTTGTGTGTGTGCAGAGGAAGACCACAGGAAACATACGGAGCGTCCCCATAATTCCCCCTTCCTCAAATTGCATTTCCACGCACAGACACACAATAATAGAGGGAGGCGGGGCGGGGAGAGGCGGGCAGGACCAAATTAGAGAGAGAGGCAGAGGTTTGTCAACCGCTCTAAGGAATCAATAATTTCTCAACACCTAAGTGTTTGTCCCCCTCCTCAAGTATCAGTCATATGGAGGTGTATGGCCCGTGGGAAAGAAGGGAATATTTGAGGAACACGACGAGCCTTTCACCCCTTGCACAAGTATATCCTGCGGTTCACTAAATACTTTAGAAAGCAAGGAGTGCAGAGAGAGAGAGAGAGAGAGAGAAAGGGTTGGGAAAAGTATGTATGGATCAATATATTGATGCGTAAGAGGATTTCCCCTTCTAGTTAGCAGTCGTCCCCTGACTTCCAAGGAGCTGATAGTGCTTGGGTAAATACCAGAGATTTCTGGATATATACGGGCAGAGGTGTACATAGAGGAGCCCGCATGAATGGGAAGGAGCCCAAACCTACCACACTATCAAAGTCCTGGTAATAATCATGTCCCCGCCTCATTCTGTGGGGCTTGACACTGCACGAGAGTGACAGGGGACGACCCCCTAGCATTTCGCCCAAAAGGGCTTAAGCAAGGACCATCTTCTCCATGATTAACTCTGACATCCTCAAAAGCCTCTGCATTTACTTTTGTTTTTTCATTGATTCTTCTTGCATTTTTCCTTGTTTTTGTCTCTCACCTTTCCTGCATTTTGCTTTGTTTTTATTTCTCACTTTTCCTGTATTTTTCTTTGTTTTTATCTACCCTTCTACTTTTTTCCTTGTTTTTATCTTTCACTTTTCCTGTATTTTTCTTTGTCTTTATCACTCAATTTTCCTGCAATTTTCTGTTTTAATCTCTCACTTTTCCTGCATTTTTCTTTGTTTTTATCTCTCGCATTTTTATCTGTTCTCCTGTCTTTGTTTTTATCTCGCATTTTCTGCCTTTTTTTTGTTTGTATCTGTCACTTTTCCTGCAGGTGTCTGTTTTTAGCTCTCACATTTTACCTCTCCTCCTTCATTTTTTTTGTTTGTATCTCACACTTGCTGCATTTTCCCTTGTTTTTATCTCTTCATTTTTTCTAGTTTTTCTCTCCTCCTACATTTTGCTTGTTTTTATCCCTCCTTCTGCATTTTTCCTTGTTTTTATCTCTCCTCCTACTCTTTCCTCCGTGTTCACATTCCCTCACGTGCTCCAGTTTTTGTGAGGAATTCGTTTTTGTAATTTACAACCGTCAAAACTCACGTGTACAAAACAAGAATTAAACAAGAAGAGATTTATTAAGACAACGGGTAGAATTACTGTCTGAAGGCTCAAAAACGAATTGATTGAACAGAGAAGAGTGACAGAGGTCCTTTATATAAGGCTTGACCGAGCAACCCCAAATGAGAAAGCACTCACGAACTGATGCGGTGAGTCAGTGAATCAGGGAATAGTGAAAGGTAGCTTCACAAAACACAAAAATGGACTACATACTAAAAGAAAGAATTAAGTTCATGAGTGATACAAGTACCCAGTTTAGTATTATGAGATTGTAAAACTATTCACACAAGCCATCATTAGAAATATACATAATAATAGTTTTCCCTCTCGTGGGAGTCCCTTTTTGTATAGGCGATCTGTAATCAAAATTCTACACAAACTGTGTCTATCTGATGCTCTTTTTATTTTGCGAATAATGACCCGAAGTCCTTGTGAATGTTGCCCTGGTTATTGCTTCCACATTTGCCAACATGAGTTTAACCCAGGTTTGATCCCCTGAATTTACCCCATTCCGTTCCCGGTTAACTTTTTCTCTTTACGATGGTTGTTGGTCGGTAGGATTTGCCTTTCTCCGGTGCCTCTGGGAGATAGAGTCGTAATGTTAATAATAAACGCCTTCACCCCCGAAAAATATTTATGTTCCAACATCACCATGTACGGGCTATTCCCTTCTGTATCGTATACAAGAGGGTGGGATGGGAAGGTAAGTTAAATGCAAAGAGAGAGAGGGCAAAGAGAGAATTCAAAGCACTTGGAAATTCATTGCCGACTGTCCAGAATCCCGGCAGGGGCAATATTGCTCCGGTCATGTTATTCAAGCGAAACAGGGGGAAAGCACAGGATTTTCTGCATGGGCATACATATCAATATTTAGAAAGAGAGGTTGATCGGAGAACGCAAAATTCTGCCGCCAATTTCTCTTTTGCTCTTCCCGTGTCCAGGGATACCTGTGAGAGGAGGCTTTACTGACACTGGCTATTGCAAAGGCAGAAGGAAGGCCCCAATTCTCATCCATCTTCCTCACTCGTCTCTCCCTTTTTTCTCGCCTTTTCTCTCATTCGTTTTGTATGTTCGTCTCTTTCTTGTTTATCTTGATTTGTTTGTTTTCTTCACTGTTGCTCATGTCTTAATCAATGGCGTGCATTATTTTACATAAGAGCACTATCGCCTTTTTTTAATCTCGGAATCTGAATCTTCCTTGGTGGTTACACAAGTACAATAAAACATTGAGCCTTGACCGTGACAATGATATGTAGAAATATACAATTGGTTCTCTCTATAAGGGTTTAGCAAAAAGCAACTCACAGTCTGTCACAGTGAAATTGGATGCGAGCTCAAGGCATTTGCGAATCAAGTTTTCTCAACTGAGTTATTTCGGAAAATTCGGCCAGCTTTGGAGATGCTCCGCGTAACTACTGTCCACTCTCTCTATAATGGTAGGGCAAAAAGCACCTACATGTCACCTTTATAGTGAACAACCGGTATAAGGAATGATACAAGATCGTTATTGAGAAAAACATTTAATGGCGGGGATTCAAAATTTAAAAAAAAACAGTATAAGCTGAGAAATATGCGAAGGCCCGGCCTAAAACCGTTATGGAAAAGAAGGCTAAACGGCGGGGGATTCAACTACTACAAAAACCGTTGTAGACAGAAGAGTGTGCGGAGGCGTGACCTAAAATTGTTATAGGGAGAGAGACTGAATGGCGGTGATTAAAAACTTTCCCGTTATAGAGAAAAAAATGTGGTAGAGCAAACTGCTAGAGTGAGTGAATTTATGGTAGTAAATCTGTCGGGCGTGTTGGTGGACACCGTTATAGTGCGAAAACCATAATAGGAAGGCCCGTTGTGAAGAGAGTCGCCTGGAAACGTTAAAGGATAAATGCAGATACATACAAGACTGGCTGAGATGCAACTACAAGCTAGAGAAATTCATGATGAACAATTCCTTTAGCATGACAATTTCGGGGGGAATATTCCAGAATTTTCCAAAATGCTTCAGAATAGTCCAGAATATTCCAGAATATTCCAGGATTTTCCAAAATGTTTCAGAATTTTCCAAAATTTTCGAGAATATTCGTGTATATTTTTTAACTCAACACTTTCTATTATTCAGCCATTCCCTTCACTCTCACGCACATTAGCTGCTCAGATCTTATTATCATGACAGTGCTATATCCATTGGAACTATAGAATTCTGAATCCCTGAACAAATCCACGTCATTTCCCACCCAGATACTCTCATGAATAAAGTAGATAAAATAAATAAATCAAGTTGTAAAACAACCAGAAGCATTAAACCCCGAAATATCAGCCCCCCAAAAAAATACATTCCCCCAAGAAAAGGTAATACCATCGGAAGAAAGGGAAGCCCATTTATCCCTCACCTGCCCCGCCACCAGTGACATTACAATTAGTTTCAAATCACATTGTCTCAATGTATTTCCTGGCCAATTATCCCCTTCCCCTCCAGTAGCCCTCAATGGGAAGAGTGGGAGACCATAAATTTAAATTGGCCATTCCCTCCCGCCACACCGAAATGAGGGTGAAGTATTGTTTGTTGTATAGGGAAAAAAATAACAAAGGGGATTCTTCAGGGGAATAAGGACGGATGAGCTCGGGTATCCTCCCAGGTGTTCTCAAAGGGCTGGAAAAGCCAATGGCCAGGCATTCCCTGGCTCTCCTCAAGAAAAATCGCATCATCAAATTGATGAGAGTGGGCATATGGAAGGGGGAGAGAGAAAGATAGAGAGAGAGAGAGAGAGAGAGAGTGAAAATGAGAGGAGTGCCTGCTCTCCTCAGCATCTTCCTCTGCCCTCATAAATCCGGGGATCTCCCACATAAGTTCAAGAGTGAGTGAAGCCACAAAAAAAAGGTACAGATGCGTCAGAATCCTTGTTTTCACCAGCAAATGAGACCAGAGTGTATTGACGCAAGCCGGAACAAGTCCATGTTGCCGACAATTATTTTGTTTTTTGTTTTTCATTTTTTTAAAATATAAACTAATCCGCCATGATAATAATAATAATGAAGCTTTATTCAAACGTCATACAGACGAAGAATCACACAAGTGTTTTCATCCAGGATGTGTAAATTCATATAAATTTCCATGTAAATTCCAGCCATGTAAATTTATCTCAACCAGTGAATGTCCCAGTGACCAAGGTATGGCATCCGACTCGGTATTGGAATTCAAATCGGAATTACATTAATATTTTTCAGCATTTTAATCGGAATTTCATTAATTTTCATTAATTACATTAATATTTTTCAGCATTTTAATCGGAATTTCATTAATTTTCAGTAATTACATTAATATTTTTCAGCATTTTAATCGGAATTTCATTAATTTTCAGTAATTACATTAATATTTTTCAGCAT